>WNWK01001599.1:150000-264836 GCA_009830355.1 Cherax destructor | reverse complement strand
GGCTTAGCACTAGGATCTTTCCTTGGACCCATGGTAGCTTATTTAGCAGTTGCAAGCACTAAAAACAGTGGAATAATGACAATATACTGGTATGAATGCGTGGGTGTGGGTGGGTGGTCGCTCTCGCTTGTAAACACTAGCACACTGGCGCTCCCTGGAGTGCGCGCTCAGCTGGGCTCCAAGCGAACAGGTCCGGTACGAAGGCGTAAGCAATCAAACAACGGATGTCGCATACAAATTTCTTACGTTATAAGTAACGGATATCGAATATAACGTAAGGTGATAACAACGTAAGTCGAGGTACCACTGTATTTACATTATTTCTTATGGGAAATAAGGTTTCAGATTACAAAAGATTCAGATTAAGTAATAGCTCCTGGACCGGATTAATTTTGTTAACCGAGGGTCCACTGTACTGGTTTTTGGGAAGCACAAGGAGTTCACCAACACACCGAGTACTGAAACACCCCCAAACTATGAACGAGCCTGGGTGTTTGGTGGTCCTACAGGTGTAGCATGGGTCTAGCGGGTCACTACCTCTGGGCCGATACACATGTCCCCCACGGTTACAGGTGACGGTAAAGGTTGCTTCATCACTCCAAAGTATTTCAAACCACTGTTGAGGATTCCAGTGAAGATATTTCTTTGCATAATCCAGCCTACGTTTCTTCTGTGGCTTGGAGAGAATCGGTTTCTTAACTTGGCGTTGACTACTGTAGCCCAGTTCTGACACACATCTGTTAACAGTTCTTACAGACACCTCTGAGAGAAGATGTGGGTTCTTTTCTTTCAATTCTCTAGCAGTTATCTTAGGTGTACTCTCTAACTGCTTCTTTAACACAGTTAAGGTATGAACAGATGTTTTCTTCAAGGGGCCAGGCTGAGGTTTGGCAGACGGTAACTCGACACGGCCACCAGCCTTGAAACGCTGTACACAGTTCCTCACTGAACGCTCACACACACCAACATTCTCCACAATTTCTTTCGTCTGGTGCCCAGCTTTGTGAAGCCCTATGGTTTGAGCTATAGTTTCAGGTGTTAAAGACTTCCTTTTACCCATAATCAAACATGTATAGCCCCAAAACCAAAGGGAACACCGGACAAAAGATGGGGCAGATGAGAAACAAAAGTGCAACACTTCCTCTCACCACGGCAGCCATGTGAGCACTGAGGAGTCACTCTGGAGTGTAGCGGCAAGCTGTGACATCATACCCGGCATAATGCACTGACGAAAAAAGACACCCCTGTACGGTAGGCCTTTGATTTTCATCACGGCATTATGCCAAGGCGCTCACCTGGCATAATGCTGTGACTAGCACTGTACATTGCACTATTTTTTTTAGTCTCCTACTACATCACGTACTGCGCATTAATATACTGTACATACCATAAAGACAATATTGCATGTATGCTTGGATTAAAATGTCTCAACACTAATCAATACAAAGTGGGGAAACCACGAGAGACAGAAATATGGAACACAGAGACCCTCTTCAGTCAGTAAATAAGTGTACATGTTACACGAGTTTGTATATACAGTAGACACCACCCTTATCCCACTCAACCACCTAGATAAGGACTGGAGTCAAAATGGGGTTAAGTGTTATATGGGAGAAGCCTGACCACATGATTAACCTCTTTACTGTCGAAAGCCCTGAAATTAAAAGTACTTACAGAGTTGCCATTCCTTACCCTCCCCCCCTCCAAAAAAAAAAAAAATAGTAGAGAATCCTTTTCTGAAAGTAATGAAACCAAAAACACAAAATTTGATGAAAAAATTTTTGGAAAGTTAGCAGTCTTGGTAATTTCACCCTTGTTCTATATTTAACCACAATCATTGTTTAATTTGACCAAATTCTTAGCTATTTCACTAATATGTCTTCTGTTCCATAGATTGAGCATGAGAAACCACCATTCAACTATCAGAACTACTATAAAAAGTGCACAGAAGTTAGTAATTTGCCAATTGTACATAAAATTAAAAAAAAAAAAAAATTTAAAAACAGTCCAAAATAAACAGTGAAGACATTCTAGGCACTAAAGCAACATATTATCTGTTCACTAATCACATCTCCAGACCTCTCCTATATAACACTTGCCCTTCATTATAATTAATCACAAAAAATTGAAGATGTACCCAGGGAGGTACTACCGTCCTGCCAGGTGACTGTGAAACAGAAACCTGAAACTGTTTTACATGATGGTAGGATGACTGGTGTCTTTTTTCTGTCTCATAAACATGCTGGATAACAGGTATATCTTGCTACAGTGGACCCCCGAGTATCGTAAAAACTTCATTCCAGAATCCTGCTCAAGTGCCATTACCGAACAAATTTACTCCCTTAAGAAATAATGTCACTTAGGTTAGTCTATTTCAGACCTCCAAAAGTACACTTCCACAAGCACTTACAATATTATACTTACATAATTGTACGATTTCCGGGGTGTACGTAACTCGGGGGTCCACTGTACTTCTACTTACACATAGGTCACACTACACAGGCATGCACATGCATATACAGTGGACCGGACAGGTGTTTCCTGATGCGAGTCTTAGTCAGATGATGACCCGCCGTTGGAGCTTTTGGTCATCTGACCGAGGCCTTCCGCTGGCTTACCGGTCCACCCCTTTAAAAATTATAGTCTATTAAAACCATTGTTGTTGAAGGATCAGTTATGGAAGGAGAAGAGGGAATATAAATGTGTAAATTCAAGGATTATGTGGATTAAAATAAGGGTCGGATGCGAAAAGTGGGTCATAATAAGCGTGTATGCACCTGGAGAAGAGAGAAGTGTAGAGGAGAGAGAGAGAGAGATTTTGGGAGATGTTAAGCGAATGTATAGGAACTTTTGAACCAAATGAGAGAGTAATTGTGGTAGGGAACCTAAATGCTAAAGTAGGAGAAACATGTAGACAGGGTGTGGTAGGTAAGTTTGGGGTGCCAGGTGTAAATGATAATGGGAGTTCTTTGATTGAACTTTGTATAGAAAGGGGTTTAGTTATAGGTAATACATATTTTAAGAAAAAGAGGATAAATAAGTGTACAAGATATGATGTAGGGCATAATGACAGTAATTTGTTGGACTACATATTGGTAGATAAAAGACTTGTCAAGTAGACTTCAGGATGTACATGATTATAGAGGGGCCACAGATATATCAGATCACTTTTTAGTTGTAGCTAAAGTGGGAGTAAAAGGTAGATGGGATACAAGGAAAATAGAAGCAGTAAGTAAGAGAGAGGTGAAGGTTTATAAACTAAAAGAGGAGGCAGTTAGAGTAAGATATACTGTAAACAACTATTGGAGGATAGATGGGCTAGTGACAGTGTAGGCAATGGGGTCGAAGATGTATGGGGTAGGTTAAAGAATGTAGTGTTAGAGTGTTCAGCAGAAGTTTGTGGTTACAGGAAAGTGGGTGCGGGAGAGAAGAGCGATTGGTGGAATGATGTAAAGAGAGTAGTAAGGGAGAAAAAGTTAGCATATGAAAGGTTTTTACAAAGTAGAAGTGATGCAAGGAGGGAAGAGTATACAGAAAGAAAGAGAGGTTAAGAGAGTGGTGAAGCAATGTAAAAAGAGAGCAAATGAAAGAGTGGGTGAGATGTTATCAACAAATTTCGTTGAAAATAAGAAAAGGTTTTGGAATGAGATTAATAAGTTGAGGAAGCCTAGGGAACAAATGGATTTGATAGTTAAAAATAGGAGAGGAGAGTTATTAAATGGAGAGTTAGAGGTATCGGGAAGATGGAGGGAATATTTTGAGGAGTTGTAAATGTTGATGAAGACAGGGAAGCTGTGATTTCGTGTACAGTGGACCCCAGAGTTTCGTAAAAACTTCACTCCTAAAGTCTGCTCAAGTGCCATTACCGAACGAATTTACTCCCTTAAGGAAAAATGTCACGTAGGTTAGTCTATTTCAGACCCCCAAAAATACTTTTCCACAAGCACTTACAATATTATACTTACATAAATGTACGATTTCCGGGGTTTACGAAACTCGGGGGTCCACTGTATAGGGCAAGGAGGAATAGCATCTTGTAGGAGTGTGGAAGAGCCAGTTGTGAGCGTGGGGGAAGTTCGTGAGGCAGTGGGTAGAATGAAAGGGGGTAAGGCAGCTGGGATTGATGGGATAAAGATAGAAATGTTAAAAGCAGGCGGGGATATAGTTTTGGAGTGGTTGTATTTAATAAATGTATGGAAGAGGGTAAGGTACCTAGGGATTGGCAGAGAGCATGTATTGTTCCTTTGTATAAAGGCAAAGGGGACAAAAGAGAGTGCAAAAATTATAGGGGAATAAGTCTGTTGAGTATACCAGGCTGTTCAAGTGCCGTTACCGAACGAATTTGTTCCCATAAGGAATAATGTAAATTAGAATAGTCCGTTTCAGACCCCCAAAAATACACTTACAAAAGCACTTACAATAATACACTTACATAATTGGTAGAGCTTGGGAGCAGTTTGAAACTCGGGGCACCACCGTACTCTTCAATTTACAAAACCCATACCTGTACTATAATATAATAACAAATTATGTTATCATGGATTGAAACACCATTGGAAAAGATAAGGCTAATTGAAAATAATGTTTTTATCAATATTGTACATATTCATATAAAAGAATGCAAAAAAAATATAAACAAAAAACCTGAAACCTCTTCATAATTTTCACACCACACATTGCTCTCAAACATGACATCTCCATTGTCTCCAGCATTTCTCTTGCTGCAGCACTTAAAACACATGCCGCATACTCCAGGCTCAATACTTCATATAACAGACAGGGAAATACATAATATATATGCAAAAAGTATAAAAATGATATACAAATAAATGGTATTAACATGCACTAACAATTACATCAGCCGAGTGTCACTAACCTACGGCCTGTGGATGTTTGGGTCATTTCTTCGTCATCTGAAGAATTCATTTTCAAAACAAACGTCTCCTGCAATATTAATAATTCAGTTGAAAACTAATGTACAGTATCTACAAAATGTAATGTAATATGTATATCAATCAATACATATATCTATCTCTATATCCCTATCTCTCTCGTATAATGGCTGAAATCTGCCGAGTAGTAAGTAATGCCTAAATTTATGTTCTACAACTAGTACAATATGTATTAGACAGTTTGAAAGGTTTAGAATTAGTGGCTCAAAATTCTTTGTATAATAAGTAGCTTTATTTTGAGCATACAAGATACGTATTGAGTTCTGATAATTAATTGTAACCTGGAGTATACCTGGAGAAGGTTTCAGGGGTCAATGTCCCCGCAGCCCGGTCTGTGACTAGGCCTCATGGTGAATCAGGGCCTGATAAACCAGGCTGTTACTGTTGGCCACACACAACCCGACGTACGAACCACAGCCCGGCTGGTCAGGTATACCGACTTCAGGTACCTGTCCAGTGCCTACTTGAAGACAGCCAGGGGTCTATTGGTGATTCCTCTCATGTATGCTGGGAGGCATTGCAGTTTTGAGTCCCTGACACTTATGGCATTGTCTCTTATCATGCTAGTAGCACCCCTGCTTTTCATTGGGGGGATGTTGCATCGTCTGCTGAGTCTTTGCTTTCATAGGGAGTGATTTTCGCGTGCAAGTTTGGTACTAATCCCTCTAGGATTTTCCAAGTGTATATAATCATGTATCTCTCCCGCCTGCATTCTAGGGAGTACAGGTTGAGGAACTTCAAGCGTTCCCAGTAACTGAGGTGATTTATCGCACTTGTGTGCCGTGAAGGTTCTCTGTACATTTTCTAGGTCAGCAATTTCACCTGCCTTGAAAGGTGCTGTTAGTGTGCAGCAAAATTCCAGCCTAGATAGAACAAGCGACCTGACAAACTGTAAACTCACCCATTGTAAGTTCCATGCATCTTATAAATGAAATAAAGATTTGGATTTTGAAGTTACGTTTTTGCATTAAAACCTAAGTTTCAGGTGCACATTACTGGAAGGAGCACTAAAACCAAGTCCATGGATCAACAGCCCTTGAGGAAAAAAGCCCTCTAACCCAAAATACTGAGAAGAAATTATAAAATTACAGCAACTTAGTTTTTAGTGCAAAACAAAAATGTGAATTCAAAATCAGAATGTTTATTTTTTAAAAGATGGAAGATACAATGGATCAGTTTGCAGTTTGTCTGGCTAGTTTGTATATAATTATGAGAACACAACTTGTATGTTCGAAAGAGCCAATTGCATTATTATTATTACTATGGAAGAGCGTTAAAACCACAGGGGTCGTACAAAAACATTTAGAGCAATCAATTCTAGACCTCACACAAATTTTGGAATTACAAGTCTTGCGTGGAAACCTGTGTAAATTAGTACCTAGGCTAACATAAAAAAATATTCGTTTCAAAACAGTGACATTTTCATTTGGGGCAATAATTTCTGCCACGCATGTAGGCTTCCGTATGCCACGGAAGCCTACACACGAGTTGGCATTAATTTATGAGGAGACACACTTATATACAGTTCAGGACACTTATCTTTCTATTAGGCCTGAAGAAGCCACTCGTGGCGAAACGTTTCCCCTAATAAATGTCCTGAACTGGAAACAAGTGCCTTTCTCCCCCACATCTGCTGGTATCACTACACTATTTGTCATTAATTTCCGAGCTTGGGTTAAAAACTTCGAAGGCACTGACATGTACCACAGCACGACAGACACTCTGGCTACACTTTAAGACAAAATTCACAGAGAACTGCCACCGAAATTACGAAAAAACTCACAAGAATCTGAACATAGCAGGAGATGGAAGACCCCAAAGTGTGAATTTAAACCCAGTCAGTTGTTTACAAGAGCCGCGGTGCTGCCACCTCTCGCCCTCACACTCAACTATTATTATAATAATAATATTCTCTCTAAGTTAACCACTGGTTAGATGAACACGAATAAAATGAAGAAATATAAATTAATAAATACAAATATATGCGAAAAAAAATTATGTAAAAATTAAAAGAAACTATATTTTAGCCATTTTCATGTTGCATTCGATTATTAACCCGGAGGGTTGTAACCCAGGATAATTTAATCAATTAATTAATATTAATAATAATAATCATAAAATAATAATAATAAATAATAATTTATAAATAATAATAATGATAATAATCTTTATTTCTACAAGTACATAATACAACTGATACAGACGATTGGAAGTAAGTCAGTGTGTCTGATTTTTGGGTCCTAGGTAATTTACGTGTACTTGTGCCTAAATCAGATTACTTAATATATAGAAAGTCCTGATTATGCAGAGCATTTCGGGCAACTTAAGTTAATCTTGCCCCCAGGATGCGACCCACACCAGTCGACTAAACTAACACCCAGGTACCTACTTACTGCTAGGTGAACAGGGACAGCAGGTGTAAAGAAACACGCTCAACGTTTCACCCGTGCCGGGATCGATCCCCGGCCCCTCATTGTGTAAGCTGAGGACGTTATCAACCAAGCCACTACTATTACGCTGGCAAGGGGGGCTGAAGCACTGTAATCATCGTCACCCCGTTAAAAAAAAAAAATATTTAAAAAATAATGACAACGGCTCCAGGTATTATTATTATTATCTTTCCAAGCAGATTGCCACCCAGGAATCCTTTATAGGTAGGAATTCTGGAGTTTACCTGGAGAGAGTTCGGGGGTCAACGCCCCCACGGCCCGGTCTGTGACCAGGCATCATGGTGGATCAGAGCCTGATCAACCAGGCTGTTACTGCTGGCCGCACGCAGTCCGACGTTCGAACTACAGCCCCGCTGGTCAGGTACTGACTCTAGGTGCCTGTCCAGTGCCTGCTTGAAGACAGCCAGGGGTCTATTGATAATCCCCCTTATGTACGCTGGGAGGCAGTTGAACAGTCTTGGGCCCCTGACACTTATTGTGTTGTCTCTCAACGTGCTAGTGGCACCCCTGCTCTTCATTGGGGGATGGTACATCGTCTGCCGAGTCTTTTGCTTTCGTAGGGAGTGACACTAGTGTGCAAGTTTGGTACTAATCCCTCTAGGATTTTCCAAGTGTATATAATAATGTATCTCTCCCGCCTGCGTTCTAGGGAGTACTGGTTTAAGAACTTCAAGCGTTCCTGTTGTCTGGCTTATTTCAACAGGTGTCCTAAATTTAATCCTCTCCCCCCAGGATGCGACACAGCAGTCGGCTACAACTCAAAACAGTGGGGCGTCCTTTATAAAATACGTTACAATGTACTTCAGTGGAAATAAGTCAAGGATCCCAATGGCAATAAGTCACATTGTCTGTCTTTTTATGGGTTATCTTTGGTAATTTACACTACGTATGGTAATTGTACTTACGTGTACTTGTTCCTAAATAAACTTACTTGATGAGTGAGACGTGTGCAACAGTTAGGTATCTTTATTGTTGAAACGTTTCGCCCACACAGTAGGCTTCTTCAGTCAAATTGTCAGCACATGTGTCTTGCTCATCACCTGCTGTCCCTGTTCACCCATCAGTAAAATAGGTACCTGGGTGTTAGTCGATTGGTGTGCGTCGCATCCTGGGGAGAAAATTGACCTAATTTGCCCGAAATGCTCTTCGCTGATATCAGCTAGGCCTGGATACATTGTACATGTACTTGTAGAAATAAAAATTATTATTATTATTATTATTATAACTTGTCCGTATTTTATACCATTTTCAACAATAATTTACCTAATCATAGTGGTTAAATACACATATGTAATCACTTAAGACATTTTATTATGGAATCATTTCGGTCCTGGGACCTTGTTCATTGTGGAATGAACAAGTGAGTATTATATGCCAGGTGTTCACTGTTTACCTGGAGTTTACCTGGAGAGGGTTTCGGGGTCATCGCCCCCGCGGCTCGGTCTGAGACCAGGCCGCATCATTACTCATAAATTATTAAAAAAACAGACAAGTCGATGAATGAGACACTGTGCAACACAGGTATCAATAAAGATTCTACCACGTTATGTGGAAAATGGTATAAGATACATACCCACAAGATGATGAGTAAAACGTGTGCAACATCTTGCCAACTGTTCCACATGTCTTACATGTAAGCAAGTAAGTTTATTCAGGTATACACAAAGACAGTTACATAGATTATCATACATTGCAGCATATGTGTAAATAAGCTAGGATAACCCAAAAAAGTCAGTGACTTATTTCCTCATCTTCACTAACAATGATGATCTGATACGAAATATTACCATATAAAAACAATATACTCAGATCACAATATAATAGAGGTTCAGACATGTATGCCTGGGGCCCCAGACCAACAAAATGTGATCAGTCATGAGGGAGCCTACACCAAATTCAACTTCAATAACAAAAACATAAAGTGGGACCAAGCAGTCCTAAATGATATAAACTGGGAAGATAGGCTAAGCAACACGGATCCAAACCTTTGCCTAGAACAAATTAACTCTGTGGTACTCGAGGTATGCTCAAGGCATATTCCTTTAAGGAAAAGGAGAAGATGTAAACTAGAAAGAGAAAGGCGCTCCCTATATAGGCGAAAGCAAAGAATAACAGAGCGGCTAAAAGAGGCCAATATATCTGTAATACACAGGGAGACACTGGTCAGAGAAATAGCAAACATCGAACTAAAGCTAAAGGAATCTTACAGGAGTCAAGAAATGCGGGAAGAACTAAAAGCCATAAAGGAAATTGAAAGAACCCCAAAATATTTTTTTTCTTATGCCAAATTAAAGTCGAGAACAACATCTAGCATTGGGCCCCTACTTAAACGAGATGGGTCCTACACAGATGACAGCAAGGAAATGAGTGAGCTACTCAAATCCTAATATGACTCGGTTTTTAGCGAGCCGCTAACCAGGCTGAGAGTCGATGACCTAAATGATTTTTTTATGAGACTCAGAATTTGGTAGACTCGAACCTATCTGATATTATCCTGATGCTAAATGACTTCGAAAAGGCGAAAAATGACATGCTCATGCACTCTGCCCCAGGTCCATTATTATTATAATCAAATAGAAGCGCTAAACCACAGGGGTTATACAGCGCTGGGCCCCAGGTCCAGACTCATGGAACTCCGTGTTCATCAAGAACTACAAGAAACCCCTGTCATGTGCTTTTAACATCCCATGGAGAGGGAGCAGGGACAAAGGGGTCATCTCACAGCTGCTAAAAACAAGACATAGCCCCACTCCACAAAGGGGGCAGTAAAACAATAGCAAAGAACAACAGAACGATAGCGCTAACGTCCCATATCATAAAAATCTTTGAAAGGGTTCTAAGAAGCAAGATCGCCACCCATCTAAATACCAATCAGTTACACAACCCAGGGCAACATGGGTTTAGAGCAGGTCGCTCCTGTCTGTCCCAACTATTGGACCACTATGACAAGGTCCAGGATGCTCTAGAAAACAAACAAAATGCAGATGTGGTATACACAGACAAGTGTGACCATGGTGTAATAGCGCACAAAATGCGTGATAAAGGAATAAGGAAAAATTGGTAGATGGATCTATAATTTCCTAACAAATAGAACACAAAGAGTAGTAGTCAACAGAGTAACGTCTGAGGCGGCTACAGTGAAAAGCTTTGTTCCACAAGGCACAGTACTCGCTCCCATCCTGTTCCTCATCCTCATATCTGACATAGACAGGGATGTAAGCCACAGCACCGTGTCTTTCTTTGCAGATGACATCCGAATTTGCATGACAGTGTCCACCATTGAAGACACCGCAAGACTACAGGCGGACATCAACCAAATCTTTAAATGGGCCGCAGAAAACAATATGAAGTTGAATGATGAGGAATTTCAATTACTCTGATATGGAAAACGTGAGGAAATTAAAATGCATCGGAGTATAAAACAAATTCCAACCACACAATAGAGCGAAAAACTAATGTAAAAGACCTGGGAATGATCATGTCAGAGGATCTCCCCTTCAAAGACCATAACATTGTATCAATCGCATCTGCTAGAAAAATGACAGGATGGATGAGAACCTTCAAAACCAGGGATGCCAAATCCATGATGACACTCTTCAGGTCGCTTGTTCTATCTACGCTGGAATATTGCTGCACACTAACATCACCTTTCAAGGCAGGTGAAATTGCTGACCTAGAAAATGTACAGAGAACCTTCACGGCACGCATAACTGCGATAAAACACCTAAATTACTGGGAACGCTTAAGTTCCTCAACCTGTACTCCCTAGAACGCAGGCGGGAGAGATACATGATTACCCGGCCCCGTGGCCTGGTGGCTAAAGCTCTCGCTTCACACGGCGAGTGTCCGGGTTCGATTCCTGGCGAGGGTAGAAACATTGGGCGTGTTTCTTTACACCGGTTGTCCATGTTTCCCATCAGTAAAATGGGTACTTGGGAGTTAGTCGATTGGTGTAGGTCGCATTCTGGAACAAAGCTGACCTAATTTGCCCGAAATGCTCTGCATAACAAGCGGCTTTCGATGTAGTAGTGTCATTGATGTCAGCTAGGCCTGTATACCTTGTACACGAACTTGTAGAAATAAAGATATTATTATTATATACACTTGGAAAATCCTAGAAGGATTATTACCAAACTTGCACACGAAAATCACTCCCCATGAAAGCAAAAGACTCGACAGACGATGCAACATCCCCCCAATGAAAAGCAGGGGTGCAACTAGCACGATAAGAGACTAACACAATAAGTGTCAGGGGCCCAAGACTGTTCAACTGCCTCCCAGCATACATAAGGGGGATTACCAATATACCCCTGGCTGTCTTCAAGGCGCTGGAAAAGCACCTAAAGTCAGTACTTGACCAGCCGGGCTGTGGTTTGTATGTCGGGTTGTGTGAGGCCAACAGTAACAGCCTGGTTGATCAGGCCCTGATCCACCATGAGGCCTGGTCACAGACCGGGCCGCGGGGGCGTTGACCCCCGAAAACCTCTCCAGATATACTCCAGGTATTGGGGTCCTTTTATTTCCATTAGGATCCAGAATGTTTAGAGTATTTGCTCATTTGTTGAACTAAGGTGGATATGAATTGTCAAAACCTGTTTGAGATTCAGTTTACTCTTGGAGACCGCTGATAGTTGTGGTTATATTCAGGGAAGCTCTAAACCTGTAAAGGTCGCTTAATGTCTGGGGAATGAAATGATCAGATCTGATCTAAGAGGGTAGCTCCTGCTTCTTGGATCAAGAGCCCATCATAAACATTCCTCCCTAGAAGGGAAGCTAGCTGATGAATTTATCCCATATATATTTACATAACAATTTTGCATAACTTCAACTTACATTCATGGGGGTGGGAGAGTGCTAAATCCGTAGGGGTTATACAGCGCATGGGGGGGATGAAAGGCATTCAGGCTCAATTCAGGGAACCGGAGCACAGATCCAATTCCCTAGATCAAGAGCCCCTCACCAGCGTCAAGGAACCTTCCTTGAGGGGATCAGCAACAATAAACCTCCCTTAAGGGGTCATTGCACTCTTAGAAGCGCCTTACTGATTTAAAATGCCTTATGTATAAATTTCTTTGACTCGTGGAAGGATAACGTGCCTTTTAAAATTATGTATCCCAGCCAAGAATTTTTTAAATTTAATTACACATTCATAAAATGAAGTTTCACATACAGCTTTCCAAAGTCGTCTGGCTCATATTTACGATGTCTCAAGCTCCTCTCATTGTCTTTATTGTATAGTTTTATAACAAACAAGGAAACAAAAACACAATGGAAACGAAATTTTTGTGTAGTAATTAATATTTTTTTATTTGCCACAACGATATTTATTCAAAATGAGTACAAATGGTCAGAGCATTATGGGTGGCCACACCAGGAACACTATATATATATATATATATATATATATATATATATATATATATATATATATATATATATATATATATATATATATATATATATATATATATATATATATATATATATATATATATATAATATATATATAAATATATATTATATATATAATATATATATATTATATATATATATATATATATATATATATATATATATATATATATATATATATATATATACATACATACATACATAAATACGTACAAATACAGAGTAATGCACATCTTCAAAATATCGCTACATGTCCCTGAGGCATATCAATACGACTTAAGACAGGCAGGTTGTCCTCCAGTCATTGTCATCATTCATGGCTCAACACACCTTATTAACTATGATATAAGAATCCAACACATAATCACTTAAAATATTCCTTGATATGTGCTCTCAAAGATATGTTCTCGCCTGGTCACCACCTTATATAAATGCAATTAAGATCACCTATTAATTTAAACAATATCTCTTAAATGTGACTGACTTATTTGGAAGTCTTATCCAGGCCCATTATAAAAGTGTGCCTAAATTAAGTCTAAATATAGGTATTTGAATTGGATAGGGATGGTGGGAATGCCCTTCTTGATGCTGATTGACTCTTGATCCAAGGAATTAGTTACTCTCTTTACTCGAATCACCCATAATTACTTCTTGTCCCCAGGTGTTCTGTGACCTTTAAAGGTTTTAACGATTTGTGAATATATAATAGCATTTGTAATGTATTATTTTCCCCCTCAGAGCACTGTGTGTTGTATATCCATTCACAATTACACAGGTGTTCACATGAAAGCTCTAGTTTTGTATGGATGATAGTGCCTGGAGAACAAGATGTTATCAGGTTTGATGCGAGTTGCAGATTGCTCCAATTCAATGGATCAAGGGCCCTTCATCAGCATCAAGGCGCCCTCCCCCCTTGAAGGCAATAACGACTCATAATTATGTTCTAAATTTACCCTGAACTAGTAGCCGACGAATTTTCCAAAGCCAATCAACTCGTTAACATTCCGTTCCACTTGTTAAGCAACATTTACTGCAACTTCGAGTAATGACTAATAAAAATATACATATAAAAAAAATGTATACCCTCTTGTTTGCAGTACAAAAAAAATGAGGATAATTTAAATTTAAGAAACTGACAAGCTTTCTATTACTGTATTTACATTACAATAAATTCATAATTTGAACATAAAGAATATATTAAAGCTGAACATTCAAGCAATCTTGAAAGTTCAATACTGATACATTAGTTTCAGTATTATTTAGAGTAACAAACATAAACATCACTGTAGAAGTATGATAAAAGCATTGTATATTTCATTATAGTACTTTTATGTTCCATTACAATGTAATGAATGCTACCCTTCCAGTGGTAAAAAAAAAAAAAAACATAAATTTAGGCTTGCATCACCTTTCAACAATTAAAAAATAGTTTATGTTCTTGAATACGAACTTTTGTACAGTGAAAGTGCTTTAGATTATTACAACAATGTACCATTTTCAGTTTCAAATTCACTATTTTACTAATGTAATGTATTTTGTTTAAATTTTATTTTTTTCAGTGTTTCTAAAAATTATAGATTTATAAATCTGAAATAATTTTCACATACATCACTAGTTTTAATTTCTCAGAATCATGAGGTTATTAATATAATCAATGAATAGTCAGTGATATGACCACGGATATCTTTTTGTAAATATCTCTGCAGATATTATGTTCATTTTTCGTATATAATAAAAAAATACGAAAAATCTGCGACATCTCTTATCATTCCTCCATATATTTATATTTCTTTGGCCTAATCCAGGTAATCACAATCTGTCACTAAATCACTGCTCGATGCCCATACCTGAATCATAATCCAGGTCTCACTATTCGAATCACATAACCCAGGTCTCAGTATCTGAATCACATAACCCAGGTCTCAGTATTCGAATCACATAACCCAGGTCTCAGTATTCGAATCACATAACCCAGGTCTCAGTATCTGAATCACATAACCCAGGTCTCAGTATCTGAATCACATAACCCAGGTCTCAGTATCTGAATCACATAACCCAGGTCTCAGTATCTGAATCACATAACCCAGGTCTCAGTATCTGAATCACATAACCCAGGTCTCAGTATCTGAATCACATAACCCAGGTCTCAGTATTCGAATCACATAACCCAGGTCTCAGTATTCGAATCACATAACCCAGGTCTCAGTATCCGAATAACAACTCAATTCCTGTAATTTATTTTTGTTAGTTTTATTATGCACTCCATACCCATCATGTGGTTTGTAGTCATCACACACCCATCACGTGGTTTGCAGTCATTCCATACCCATCACGTAGTTTGTAGTCATCCCATTACCATCACGTGGGCAGTAATTCCATATATATCATGTGGGTAGTAGTCATCCCGTTTCTGTCTTGTCGGCAGTAATTCCATACCATCATGTGGGTGGTAGTCATAAGATTACAGACACAATGGGACCAAGGACTAGGCTCTAATGATACCTGACTTTCCTTCACACTAGGAATACTATCCAGTAAAATAAAAATAGCAGCCTGTGTATCTGCATCACAACTCTGTCTCTGTATCCGAGTCATTGCCTATTTGTGAGAGTTGATCTCTCTGGTGGTTGTGATGGTTGTTGTTGATGGAGTTGGGAGCACAGTGGCCACAGAAACCGCAGAAAGGCGCCAGCCTGGACGTGATAGCGTGTCGATGACGATGGTAGAGCCTATAGCTCAGCAGTGCTGTGATTGCCACCAGCAACAATACCACCAGCCCCGGCACAACCATCACCACCTTGGGGTTGCCCTTACCACCCCCTGCCAGCGTCTCGGGCTCCTCTTCGGATAAATCCTCGTCGGACTTGTCGTCGCCATGCCACTGCGTCACCCCCTGCACTGCCTGGAGACACGAGTGAAGGAGGGTCTTGGCTGGTGTCCATGTCCCTTGCTCTTTGCACTCCAGCGCCACACTCTGTCACATAACAAACTGTAAGTCACACCTGAGATTCACATGGGTCATTAAGGCTTAACTATCTTGTACAATATCAAAAATATTTAAAATCATACGATAAGAATTAAACTCATTGTGTATATACACAGGTCTTTGTGTATATACCTGTTTATATAGTGTCTATGACACTTCATATAAATTAAATGTAACTGAATAAAAAGGAGATGCCAAAGCGGCATTAAATGGAAACAAACAGATCTGAGTTATGCTGACGGGCATTAATTAAAAACCTGTTAGATTAATTTTCGCCCGTCAGCACAACTCAGACAAGAATCTAAGATGAACTTAAAAAAAACAAAAAACATAACCATGAACCTCGTATATGTATACTGACAATATAACAGACACTTGTGCTATATGACCCTTGTGGTTTAGCGCTTCTTTTGATAATAATAATAATAATAATAATAACAGACACTTGTACAACACTTAACATTTTTATTAAGAAACGTTTCGCTCACCGGGAGCTTTCAGTACAACTGACAAAGTTCAAAGTGAGCAAAACGTTTCGTAATAAAAATGCTCGTGTTGTCCAAGTGACTCTGTTATACTCAAGGATAACAAACAAAGCTTTAAGTTACACTAAGTGTCTTTATTACACTCAAGGATAACAAACAAAACCCTAAGTTACAAATACTAAATCAACATTATTTTTTAAATCAACGAATAATCATTAGATACACTGTATTATGCAGCTACCTTTACCTATCACACCATTAACCAGTACGGTGTGTTTTGAATCCTCCCACTAGGCTGAAGATTTTTCACATTTACATTCGCTACTCTTGCCCAGAATGCAACCCACAAGTCGACTAACACCCAGGTATCTATTTACTGTTAGGTGAACAGAGGTAACAAGTATAAAGAGGCTTGCTTATTGTCTCGCCCAGCACAGATATCACATGATACAACAATGACCATCTATACCACAGTGAAGGATAACGAAGTTGTAAGTCATAATGAAGATGAACAGAGCACTTAATCAAGTCATAATGAACAAATGCCAAAGTCAAGTTGTAGGATAAGCAAAGAACGTAACTCGTACAGAAGGCTAACAAAGGTCTAATTAAACTGAATAACAAGTGGACATAAGCCAAATTGTATAATACCAAAGACTTAGTAATAACATAGGGAAGCTAGTTTCCCGTATGTGTAATTATCTATAGACGTCAGCATATGTGGGTTGAGTTCCAGCCCATGGCCCCCACCTCTGAACCTTCAATATTTATTTGATATCAGTGATATAGTCCTAGTGCATTGGTAGTACAACAATATGGGTACCTGGAAGTTAAATGGTTACTTGCATTTAGCGTTTCGTGGATTTTAGCCAGAGTCCGCCAGGCAAGCCGAAATAGTTTAATGCGTTGAAAAATACATTTGTGATTTAACATGGCATAAGTTTTGCAATTTTGCACAAGACTAACCTAGCAATTTCATCTAACCTTGGGAAACAATTTAATATAATTTACAAGTTTAAATTTACACAGCTCAAAGTCAGCGACAAGCTTTGTTTTAACAGTCAGCCAAGTAGTTATAGCCTGAAGCCAATCAGAAAAACCATTCTCCAGTAATTTATTTTAGCTTAATTCTGTTCGGCGTAAGTCAAATAAATTTAGTTAGTACCATTTAAAATCAATGAAATATATTATTATCGTCATATTCAGGTTGATTTTCGCGGATTTATTGCAACAATGAATTTACACACCGCTTTAAAAATTAAGATCTCAGTTTCTGCCTAAAAAGCACGGCACTGATACAGCGTATTGCATAGGTACAGTCTTGAAATGAGAATGGGGATGGATATGACTAAAATGTACAACTGATAGATATAAATGGAAGATGAAAATAATGTATATATCTCATCAAGATAACTCAAAACCAGGGATTGAAGTTGGATAAATTCAGATTTAAAAAGTTTTTATTACTATAATCACAGAGAAGCGCTGAACCCTCAGGCAACATATAACACCTTAAATTTGAGCCAAGGAAACAGTGAGAAGCTCCAATTCCTTGGAGACCTTCACCAGCATCAAGACACCTTTGAAGTAAGGATCCAACAGGTTTGCCAATAGAGCTGTAAATGAATGGAACAAACTGCCACGTAGCATCGTCGAGGCAAATTCTACATTTTTTATGAATGTGAAAGTTAGGTAGGAGTTAAGATAAGACAGGGTGAGATTTTGTTCGTATTTTTAACTCGGAGGGTTAGCCACCCAGGATAACCCAATAAAGTCAGTGCGTCATCTGGAGAGTTTACCTGGAGAGAATTCCAGGGGTCAACGCCCCCGCGGCCCGGTCTGTGACAAGACCTCATCGAGGATTGTCTTATTTGCACTGAGGTCCTTTATCTTGTCCCCCAGGATGCGACCCACAACAGCGAGGGATGGAACCTCAGGCACTCAGTATGTGAGCTGAGTGCGCTATCAACGGAGCCACAAGAGGTGTGTGTATCTCTCAATGTACGTACATCCAGATTGATTTCTATTTTAGGCAATAAAGTATCCTTGACTATTAGTAGTGTACAGGTGATATACAGTGCTACTGACTCTTGTGTAACGTATAGGCTTGAAGCCTAATCCGGGGAAGGAGGAAGTGTAGCCAGGATCGTCCCCAAAGATCCTTATACCTAGAGTAATGGGGCAACCTGTTTTTAGCATGGGGCACCAAGTTTGCTACAATGCTCCTTATTTCTCATGTGTAGTGTAGATAAATAAGTAGAGCGCATGTACCTGGGTATAAATATGTACCTGGAAATATTGTTCTTACATACGTATAGCTCACCTCTTGCTGACATGTGGGGCAGGCCTGAAGGTTGCTGAGGTCTGCTAGGAGTTGGCAGGAACACGCCCATGGGTTGTCATGTACAGTAACGTGTGTATGCCCCTTCAGAGTGGCCAGGTCACGGGCGTCCAAAATCACTAAGCGGTTCTTGTGCAGGTGCAGGCGCCGCAGGTTGAGCAGGTGATTGAAGGTGGCCGGGGCGATGTGCAACAGGCGGTTGTGGCTCACATCTAGAGTCTTCAACGTCCGTAGACCAACCAAGTCACGCTCTGAGTACATGTTGGTTTTATCAAATTTTTAAGATTGAAATCTAAATCTAAAGATGCACCGAGTTTTCTACTTATTTTTTCGTTGTCGATTTTTTATATAAATTTTAATATTTTATTAAAACAGTAAATAATCCATTGTACACAAATTTACTACAAACACTTATTTTTAATTATATAATTACGTAAATTAAAGTTAAATTGAAGATCTACTAACACTACAAATCGGTCGTGTTATTACAGTTTCATGAGTCATTTTACTATCTTATTTCTTAAATCTACTGGTTATCTATACAACTTTCATGTTAACGATAAATTAATAGGTAGGTGGAATCACATAAGTTTAGCATTCATTTTATAATAAATATATTTAAAGTACAGAGATTTCATTACAGCCTCCTAGTGTGTCAGTATTGATTAAAGGACCTCAAGACACACCCTAAAGTTAGCACATGTTGGTATTGATTGGAGCCTCTTATTTGTCCTGTGTGTATGTTGATATTGATTAGCCGTCTCTCGATGCTGTCATGAGCTCTTCCCTTGTCTCTGAAGGAGTTTTGTCACAAGAAGAATTTATGTATTTCTCCACTGCATATCCCCTCAAGGGAAGTAGGTTCCTTGACGTCTGTGAGGTGCTTGTGATCCTAAGAATTGGTACTGCCCTCCTGTTCCTTAGATTGAACCTAAATGTCTCTCATTCCCCAGGAGAGGTATGAACCTTACCAGTTTATCACACCTCCCATGAATATAATAATTTTTATTGCATGTACTGATTTTTTTTTTAATTCGTCTCGTGCTTTTACTGGCAGTACACATTAAACACGCAAACCATCGCCATTTTAAAAATGTGACTACATACAAGAGACTTTTCGTCTCGTGTATGTAGTCATGAGACTTTTCGTCTCGTGTATGTAGTCATGAGACTTTTAGTCTCGTGTATGTAATCATGAGACTTTTAGTCTCGTGTATGTAGTCATGAGACTTTTAGTCTCGTGTATGTAGTCATGAGACTTTTAGTCTCGTGTATGTAGTCATGAGACTTTTAGTCTCGTGTATGTAGTCATGAGACTTTTAGTCTCGTGTATGTAGTCATGAGACTGTTCGTCTCGTGTATGTAGTCATGAGACTTTTAGTCTCGTGTATGTAATCATGAGACTTTTAGTCTCGTGTATGTAGTCATGAGACTTTTAGTCTCGTGTATGTAGTCATGAGACTGTTCGTCTCGTGTATGTAGTCATGAGACTTTTAGTCTCGTGTATGTAGTCATGAGACTTTTAGTCTCGTGTATGTAGTCATGAGACTTTTAGTCTCGTGTATGTAGTCATGAGACTTTTAGTCTCGTGTATGTAGTCATGAAACTGTTCGTCTCGTGTATGTAGTCATGAGACTTTTAGTCTCGTGTATGTAGTCATGAGACTTTTAGTCTCGTGTATGTAGTCATGAGACTTTTAGTCTCGTGTATGTAGTCATGAGACTGTTCGTCTCGTGTATGTAGTCATGAGACTGTTCGTCTCGTGTATGTAGTCATGAGACTTTTAGTCTCGTGTATGTAGTCATGAGACTTTTAGTCTCGTGTATGTAGTCATGAGGCTGTTCGTCTCGTGTATGTAGTCATGAGGCTGTTCGTCTCGTGTATGTAGTCATGAGACTGTTCGTCTCGTGTATGTAGTCATGAGACTTTTAGTCTCGTGTATGTAGTCATGAGACTGTTCGTCTCGTGTATGTAGTCATGAGACTTTTAGTCTCGTGTATGTAGTCATGAGACTGTTCGTCTCGTGTATGTAGTCATGAGAATTTTCATCTCGTGTATGCATAGAATACGAGACTTTTAGTCTCGTGTTCTATGCATACCTTAACATTTTATTTTATTATTTTATTAACACATCGGCCATTTCCCACCAAGGCAGGGTGACCCGGAAAAGAAGAAACACTTCCATCATCATTAACTCCATCATTGTCTTGCCAGAGGCACGCCTACACTACAGTTATAAAACTGGAACTTATCAACACCCCTCCTTCAGAGTGCAGGCACTGTACTTCCCACCTCCAGGACTCAAGTCCGGCCTGCCGGTTTCCCTGAATCCCTTCATAAATGTTACCTTACACTCTAACAGCACGTCAAGTCCTAAAAATCATTTGTCTCCACTCGCTCCTATCTAACACGCTCACGCATGCTTGCTGGAAGTCAAAGCCCCTCACACACAAAATCTCCTTTCCTAGGCTGACCCCTACCCAGCCTTCCTTCCACTACAGATTTATACGCTCTCCAAGTCATTCTATTTCGTTCCTTCCTCTAAATGTCCGAACCACCTCAACGACCCCTCCTCAGCCCTCTGTCTAATATTTCTAGTAACCCTGCACCTCCTAATTTCCAAACTATGGATACTCTGCATTATATTCACACTGTACATAGCCCTTAGACATATTTCCACTGCCTTCAGCCTTCTCATTGTTGCAACATTCACCACCCATGCTTTACACCCATATAAGAGCACTGGTATAACTATACTCTCATACATTCCCCCATTTCTTCCATGGATAACGTTCTTTGTCTCCACAGACTCCTCAGTGCACCACTCACCTTTTCCCTTCATCAATTCTATGATTCACCTCGTCTTTCATAAACCAACCTCTGCAACTTCTCTTCAGAATCTCCCAAAAGCACAGTGTCATCAGCAAAAAGCAACTGCAACAACACCTACTCTGTGTCAGATTCTTTATCTTTTAATCCCACGCCTCTTGCCAACACCCGCGCATTCACTTCTCTTACAACCCCATCTATATTATTATTATAATCAAAAGAAGCGCTAAACGACAGGGGTTATACAGCGACCCCATCTATAAATATATTGAACAATCATGGTGACAACACATCCCTGTCTAAGGCCTTCTTTTACTGGAAATAATCTTCCTCTCTCCTACAAACTCTTAACCTGAGCCTCACCATATCTTAAAGGGAGAAATATTTTTTTGGGGAAATAATATTGAAATACAACTGCCTCCCTGTTTTTCAGTATACATAAAGTGGTGCTAAGTGAATATAATTTACACATTAAGTACATAAATATTTGGTGGACTCACCGTGGAGCTGAGTGAGGTGGTTGAACGCCAAATTGAGGTGGAGTAACTTGCGTGCCCGCTTAAACGTTGACTTGCCCACCTCAACTACTTTATTGTGTGACAAGTTCGCTTCCTGAGAGAAGAATGTCATCCAATTACACAACAGTTACGGTATCCATCACAGTAGTCACGGCAGCACAACGCAGTAGTCACAATACAGTAGTCACAACACAGTAGTCAAGACAGCCACCACAGTAGTCACGGTAGCCAACATAGTAGCCACGGCAGCCAGCACAGTAGTCACAGCCGCCACATAACACGACAGCCACAGCAATCCAGAACGAGAAGAGAGGTGTCATTAAAGAACATCATACAGTCCTGAAAGAAATGTTACTACAAGCATTCCTAACCTTAGTGTACAATCAAAAGGAACCGGGTTCGATTATTAGGGGAGGAGAGATGTATATATGATAAGTCTCCTTACATGTGTTGCCCGTTCCCCCAAGCAATAAATACCTATGTGGTAGTTGACTGTTGTAGACTTATGGATCGGGTTCTAGAAGATGACTAATACGAATAAGACATGCTACCTCACTTTGTTAGGTTCTTCTCAGTTAATACGTATGGATATCTTGTCTTCTTCATCTCTTGCAACCAAGAAATCCCAAATTATATTCGCGTATTCATGTTTTTTTTTAGGACACAATGTTTAACTTAAAAGCTTGTTCTGCAAATGTGTCATTTCTTAAAGTTAGTGCGAGCTGACTGACGTGGGACTCACCCTGGGAAGGAAGGGAAGCAGTATGCCTTAGACAGGCCTGGCCTTTAAAATAGCTGACGTACGATGGCAACTTTGTCAATACAAACAGTACAGTGTATGGCTTGGCAAAGCTCTTGATGAACGAAGCGTAGTCGCAGTAAATGTCTTTGTAGTTGCATATGTGTCCATTTACCTAATATGTTGCCATAGTAGTGTTACCAATAACTAATTATCTTATGACAGCGTCCTAGTTGTACCAGTGGCCTCTGTTATGTCCTTCGAACAGCTGTTTCAAAACACACGGTGCTTCAATATGTCGAAGGTTCTGGCTCGGTTAATTTTAAAACGCCAAGATACGGATATCAAATAAATTACGTCATTAGCAAGCCCCGCTTACGTTTACATGACCATTACTATTAATCATACTACTCTGGTTACTATATAAGCGCAGGCTGTACCTATGCGGTCTCCCATCCAGTTATTGGCCTGACCCAACGGTGCAAGACTTCAATCTCTTGACTCACCTGGCGTCGTCAAAACACTTTTTAAAAATATATTCAGAACATTTCCTAAAAAATGTATTAATGAAAAAAAGCCTGGAAAACCACACACAAATATTAAGAATAGTTACAAAACAAATTCGTAAAAAATAATAGCTATTGTTGAATGTTGGTCGACCAACATTCAATTATTACCAAAACAAGGCTTCATTTATATATAAGTTGCATTTGTTAAAGACTGCTGTTTAAAGATTTTACAATACACAACTATTTTTATTTTATATTATTATTACATTAAGGGGGAACACTAAACCCGTACAATTCTCAACTTATCTTCAAATTAGAAATTAAAATAACATTTAGATCCTTGTTGGACCTTATCAAAACGAGTTTTCCTTCAAAATTTATAGATTAGTTGTGAACTGTTCCAATACTGTCCTTTCAAGGGGAATGTCTTGATGCCGGTGAAGGACTCTTGATCAAGCTGTACCCGACATTACTAAGGTTTTGCAATACCCCTACGGGGTTGGCGCTTCCCGTGGTATTATGCCTTATATTCTTAAATATTCCACAATGGTTGCATTAAGCTCAAGATTATTATAGATTATTATTATTAAGTACAAGATTATCAGTCAAACAATGGTGATTAATTGTGAATATTTAACGTAGAATAAGGCAACAATGTTAAATAGTAGGAGTCAGTTACATTTGGAAAAAGCAAGCTAGCAAACAACATTATTATAATAATGGGGAAGTGCTAAACACGTGGTTGTTGTACAGCGACTTGGGAAAGGAACATAATTTTTTTTTTTATCCAAGGATGGGGAGGAGTGCTCCAATTCCAGCATCAAGGCCATTTACCCCCCCCCCTCCCATTGAAGAGAACAAGGGTGGTAGCAACCTACCGTGAGGGCGTGTGTGAGGATGGGGAATGTAGTGAGTAGATTATGACTGAGGTCTAGTTGAAGCAGAGTGCGCGGTAGCGTGGGCGGTGTTGCCAGGTAGTTATGGGCGGCTTTGAGGTGTGTGAGGTTGCCAGGCGGGCAGGAGGCCAGGTCGAGGCCTGCCAACAAGTTGTGGCGAAGGTCGAGGTTACGGAGGCTGCCCCATCCGCAAGTGGAGGCTGCTGTTAGTTGGTTACCGTTGGCCTGTAGATCTTCCACGCTGGCGACGCCGCCATCACAAGTCGCCCACTGCATCCCGCCGCCCACTTCGTTGCCAGAGATTTGGAGGGTGACAAGGGAAGGCGCGCACAGCGCCAAACGAAGTAGGGCGGCATGGAATGCCTCCAGGCGTTGTAGGGCGGGGGGAACGCAGGAAGCCTTCAGCGTCAGCGTCTCCATAGGCGTGTGTGAGATATCCAGCATCTCCAGTGAGGGTGGGAGGGTCTCACACAGGCCTCCCTCCTCCTCCCCGTCCACACCGCTGGCCACACGCATCCACATCTCCCTCAGAGTGAGTGTCCCTCCCCACCACCCTGGTTTCAACACCAGTGACCCCTTGATGGCCAAGGTCAGGCCCTCCGCCCACTCTGGCACCCCTCCGCCCACGCCCACATGACCGCATCCCTCAACGTCCACAACCAGCTGGTTACCGCCACCATACTCCAGCTGGCTCAGATCCACCTCCACTCCTCTGCCAGACACCGCTGGTGTAACCAGGGTCGTGGTGGCATAGACATCGGCGTCGTTGGCGTCGGGAGTGGTGACATGGCCCTGGGACCTAGGGATCCCAGGAAACAGACGCGGACCTGAGGGACAGATGATGTTCACCTGTGTCACGTTCCTCTCTGTGGATACTTCGAGTCGCGACGGCTTAGTGGACACCTTAAGCCGCGGCAATTCAGTTGACCTCTGGAGCGGCGGCGGCTTCATGGTCACCAGCCGCGGTGACTCCGTGCCCGTCGTCAATATTAACATGGTAGTGGTGTCGCTAGCGGAGTCATCTGCTACTGTATTAGTGTCGTCGAGGATCTTGGTAATGTTGGAGGGGGTAGCGCGAGCAGTTGTGGGCGGGCTTACTTCACTGTAAGCCACCTGCAGCAGGGCTACACCTAGAAGCCACGCCCACACCGGCAAACACAGCGGAAAGGGAGGCATGGCTGCAGGAGGGTTGGTGCCTGCTTGAGTGTAGGTGGAGAAATCCTGAGTGTCGTGTGTAGTGCCACCCTCTCCCTCCCTCCATGACACTCCCTCTCTCACTCCTGACTCACCCAGACTAAGTCATACAACGCAGCTCCCATTTTCTCTGCTCTTTTCATTTACTTGTCTTTGAGCATCGTCTCTACAAGTATAATCATTTTACGAGAGTCCTCGCCTGCTATCATCTGCTGTCACCCGTTTATATTGCAGCCTCCCTGATTGTCCTGTAAATTATCCAGAACATAATCTTAACCCGTCGCATCAAACAATAACACACGTGATTTATAAACACCTAGAATAATTTTCATCTTCCCAAAAAAATCACTTAATAATTAACAACAAAATTTCATAAAATGCATCACCCTCTCTCTCTCTTATCTCTATCAGTGTTAGAGAATGTGAGTCACTATCATCTGTGACCTCGCTCACACTCATATCCATCAAATCAACTTTTAATTAATATATATTAAGTGAATTGCCTATTTTTAGATACTGCTAAACCCGTGCGGGTCATACAGTGCCTTGGTGAATAGGAGACAATTAGATTCGATCCTAGGAAAGGGAGGATAGCTCCAATTCTCTGAATCAAGAACCCTTTACCGGCATCAAGTCACCTCCCTGAAGAGTCCGTCTTCTCAAAGTATCATAAACACTGATCAAGTTTCTAGAGTTGTAGGGCTAAACCTAAGCTTAGTCTTGCAACTCATCCCACTGATCGACGTTTTATTTCAGTTCATTCATAAAAAGCTCTAGGCCAACGAGAGCCAAACAGCCATGAAATTTTAAATTTGTTTACATATCTTTGCATCAACCGCTGTTAAAGAGAAATATAAAGAATCTGCATTAAAGAATATAGAATCTGCATTAAAGAATATAGAATCTGCATTAAAGAATATAGAATCTGCATTAAAGAATATAGACTCTGCATTAAAGAATATAGAATCTGCATTAAAGAATATAGAATCTGCATTAAAGAATATAGAATCTGCATTAAAGAATATAGAATCTGCATTAAAGAATATAGAATCTGCATTAAAGAATATAGAATCTGCATTAAGAATATAGAATCTGCATTAAAGAATATAGAATCTGCATTAAAGAATATAGAATCTGCATTAAAGAATATAGAATCTGCATTAAAGAATATAGAATCTGCATTAAAGAATATAGAATCTGCATTAAAGAATATAGAATCTGCATTAAAGAATATAGAATGCATTAAAGAATACAGAATCTAAATTAAAGAATATAGAATCTGCTTTAAAGAATACAGAATCTAAATTAAAAAAATATAAAATCTGCATTAAAGAATACAGAATCTGAATTAAAAGGTTTTACTTTCGTGGTTTGTCACAACTGACTGGCCTTCAAATATGATAATAACTAATAAATTGCCAGGGTCATGTGTTCCCAAGGAGCGAGTTCATTATAACTTTGGGCTGTCTACTGGCAATCTGACGACAATAATACAGAAAAAACGCCAACTAATCTGCCTAGACCTCTGAGACAAATTTACACTGGCACCAGCAATTGTATCATAATTTTATCACGCAAAACTTGTTACATGTTTGTGACTCAAATACTTTTTTAAGGGTTCATTCACACCACTAGCTGATGTAAGATAAGATTTTGTTGCATTTTTAACCCGGAGGGTTTGTCACTTAGGATAACCCAATAAAGCCAGTGCGTCATCGGGGACTGTCAGTCTTATTATTTTCACTGAGGTCCTAAAATTTTATCCCCCCAGGATGCGACACACAACACTGCTGGGTGAATAGAGGCAGCAGGTGTCAGGAAACATATCCAACGTTTTACCCGTGCCGTGGAGCGATGCCCGATCCCCCAGATGTACACCTAACTTAATGTAAACTTTGCCAGCAGAAATGCTCACACACCATGAGTCGTTATGTGAAAAATAATATTTTTAAGACGACCTCCTCTAAAATGTTCAAAATTTTATCCAAAATATTATTTTTTTTCGAAAAATGCTCAAATTTTACCTACTGAAAATGGGGGAAGATATCATTTTATTAAGCTATATGTGCGAAAACTCTATGAATCATACAGCGCCGAACTCAACCAAATTTTACAAAAATAACCTTCATAATTAATCAACAAAATAGTGTTGGCTGTCCTTGGCTTATTGGTGCTTCTGTAACCTGCTGACTAATACGCACATGATGAGTATATCCGCATTTATAATTCATTTGTTTTACATACAAATTATATTTAAAGCTAACATATTGTTACAGAAAAAGTCCAAATATTGACGAAATTATCATTAAGATTGCTATTGTATCTTTAGTAAAGTAAGTGATCCAATCAATAGTTCTTATAAACTATATTCTTTAGTCAAGTCTCTAGACTCTAGACCCTTTACTAACTTGTCATTTTCAATATTTTGCCTACCCACCACAGGATTAGCATGTTCGCTTAAGAGAGCTATTAGATTAATTTCAAGACAGAAGAAGGAGGGAAGTGCAGAGACGGCAAGAACGACAAGGCGTAGAAAAATGATGGAAGTAAAATTAGCGTACTCTCTGATATTATATTCACTGGAAAACGCTAAGCCGTTAGTCATAAGCGCCTGGGTAATGAGAGGTAATCAGGCTTTAAACCAGGAAGGGAAAGTTACGGTTCCATGAATCAAAGAATCCTTCACCAGCATTAAGCCACCCCCTCCCCCCGTTTTCCCTGGAAGGTGGCTTCGGCGCAGCTGGCTCTGTTAGCGTTGAATTGACCCAGTTATTCAGTCTGATGCTTACTAGTAAAGAATAAAAAGTCACAATGCCGTGACTGGAACAATACACAAATAAACTGTACTTAGGAGACAAACTTACGACGTTTCGGTCCGATTTGGATCATTAACAAGTGACCTGTTAATGGTTCAAGTCGGATCGAAACGTCATAAGTTTGTTTCCTAAGTGAGGATTATTTGTGTAGCGATGCTACTAGATTTAATACACTTGTTACCTTTGCGCCTTTTGTAAACTGATACAGTTCGGTCTGTCAAGTCTACCGAACTGATCCATCAGTAGAAGTATGGTGCTCACTAGGCAGCAAAATACCTATATGCGACGCAATAGTTTTTTGCACTGCTGCTTTAAAGAGTAGATTCTCATTAAGAGTTACAATGAATACAAGAGAATTTAATATCCTATTAGTACATACTATATGTCTTTGATCAAGTTTATTTGTTTAAAGAATTGCAGGTTTATGATTACAATGTGTAACTACCATATAGGACAGTGTAGCAGACCACTGCTGTGATGAATTTTTTATATATACCATATACTAAGTATAAAAAATAATAGTACCACTATATGATCTCAGGCTTATAATAATTTTGAATTGTTAGCTACTAATGTATATATATGTGTATGTAATTTGTCTACGTGGGTGTTTGTGTATATATATGTATATATCCATATACGTATACGTATATGTATGCGTATGTGTATACAGGTATGTGTGTGTGGTTAGATATCTTATGACGTCCACCTTTCTCTTCCTACACCTCTGCCTCCTATGTATAATTTCTCTTGCCCCGGCTGTGAGATGATGTAAATATCATGTTTAAGGGATAGGGTATCCTGAGAGACGGCACTTCTCAGCTATGCTGAAGGAAACCTGTGAAGCTACCGTAGTTCAGTAGCTGATAAACCCTTACTGAAATTCTTGACGATATCCTCCTTGCCTCAGTGGAGTCTTGCAGCTGAGGTTGACATTTCAACACCTTATATGAGCCACATCCTGCGTGATGGAAAATGACTGGGAAACATAACTGGTATTTGTTCCCACTGTGTAACTGTCATACAGAATAAGGTAGCAGCAAATTGCTGATGTATCCAATTTTGTTAAGAGAAAAAAAAAATGCTCTCTGATAAAGAGGACAAATTATCAGACTATCAGCGTGACCTAGTAATTCTCGCAGCGTGTCGCGGGGCGCCCTTCCATAAGTTGATCACAGTAATAGCTTAGGTTAAGAGCGTCTGGCTCACAACTGAAAGGTCCCGGGTTCATGTCTCGGTCTGGGCGAGACTTTTGAGAAAGCTTAATGTCCATATAAAGGCTATCTGCTTAAGATTATTTAGATCTATATTAAGGACTGTCATCTATTATCTAGAATAATAAAGACACAAAAGCAGTAATTGGAAACTTATAGTGGTTCGATTTAGTTTACGTTGCTGATATCTTGGCGCATCTTATCAATATTTCTGCTCTATAGTTGGGAACCATAATATTATTTTGAATCTCAAAGTTTGTATATATTTTGAATCGAATGCTGTTGTTACTGTTTCCTAGTTTCTCTCCTACCTCGCATGACTGAATAGGGTAACAGCCTGTGGTTAAAACGAGCCCTGGCTGTCTTCAGGAGGAAGCTTCATAAGTTCAATTCAGTTCCTGATCAACCGGGCTGTGGTGCATACTTTGGACTGTGTACGACTGGCACCAATAACTAGTCAATCAATCTAGCAACTGGGAGGCCTGGTCTGGGACCGGGCCGAGGGGGCAGTAACTCCCGAAATAGACTTCTGGTAGACTCCAGGTAGATCCAGTAGTTTTACTACGAGTGGCCGACGTAGCAAATTGTGTTAGAAAGCTGTTTTCAACCACATTGGCAAGTCTGGCAGCTTCTTGGCCCACTGATAGATTGTTCCAGTTTATATTAGGGACGCTGAAATCACCAATTATTACTCTCTTTGTTATTAATTATTGCTTTAATTTAATTATACAAAGAGACGTCATGTTCCTGACTTTGTTGTGGAACGGGAGGGGGACGACATTCAACGCTCCTTGAGAGCAAAACTTTGCCAAAAATTAATGCATTCAGAACGTTACATATGTATTAATTTACCTAATCGAAGATCATAACTTGATTTCTACTATACAAAATTCCTAAGTTTTTCACATTCGTATAGTATTTAAATTATAGTGGCCGCTGTTATTTTCCTTCCCCAGAATGTGGACCTTATACTTGTACTAAACTGCATCTGCCACTTTTTCCGAGCACAATAATAACCTATATTAATTATACTAAAGATTTTTGGTGGTCTCTTTTGTGTGTCGTCGAAGAACTCACTTATGTAGATAAGGGACTCGATTGACTGTCAATTTTGTGGCTTACCACTTTTGACTGGTCCCCATTCTAATTTCTTGAAATTAATGCAAACTCTCGTTGCCTATGTCAGCCATGTCTCGCTCCAGAGAAAATTTAACTGCCAATCTCGTGTGCTGCTACTTTTTTCTCAAGCTCTTGTGAGGTAGCTTATCAAATCAAGTTGAAGTTGTGATAGCATATTAAAGGTCGTACTGAAATCGTTGTAGCCTATCAAAGGTTATACTAGTAGCGGTTTGGCAACAGTTGTAGATGAGTGAAACTTCTAGGTAACATCATTGGGTATTTTCAAATATAGGTAAGATGGGTATATGAGTGGGTGTGAGTTGGACCTGCCTAGCATGGGCCAATAGGCTTATTGAAGTGTTCCTTCATTATGTCAGTAAGTCGTTGTAGAATATCAAAGGTTATACTGAAGTCGTAGTAACTAACAAACTTCAACTGAAATGGTAATCTCTCAAACTTCATACTGAAGTCGTGGTGGCTTATCCAACTCTGTACTGAAGTCGTGGTAGCCTAACTTCATACTGGTCGTGGTAGCCTAACTTCATACTGGTCGTGGTAGCCTAACTTCATACTGGTCGTGGTAACAAATCAAACTTTATACCGATTTCGTGGTAACCTATCAACCTTCATACCGAAGTCGTGGTAGCCTATCCAACTTCATACCGAAGTAGTGGTAGCCTATCAACCTTCATACCGAAGTCGTGGTAGCCTATCAACCTTCATACCGAAGTCGTAGTAGCCTGTCAACCTTCATACCGAAGTCGTGGTATCCTATCCAACTTCATACCGAAGTAGTGGTAGCCTGTCAAACTTCATACCGAAATCATGGTAGTCTATTAATGGTCTTTCTGAAGTCCAACAAAATTCTAATTATGCTTTGTAATAACGATACTGCTAGGGGTCATGTTTTGAAATGGGCTGAAGAATGATAATTTTTAATATTTTTAAGTATAAAAACTAGATTTTTCCTAACGTTTTTGTAGAACCGTTAAGTCACAGGGTAAGCGTAACAGGGTGGACACAAAGGCATGTAACTTTGTATATGCACCAAGAAGTGTATATTTCTTAGTGTTTATACAATGAGTTAACTTTAAGCCCTACTTTTAGGATTAAATCAATCTTGGTATAACTGTAACCGAACCACCCATCTCCGGACCCTCTTTCTTGATATGTCTTAATGACCCACGTTAAGTCGACAGGCTTAAACCCTAATAAAATTAGTGCTGAGAGTGAGAGAGAAAATGAAAAAGAGATATCTGCATCAACGCTTATCTTATCTATGAATCAGTGGGGAGATGCCATGGTTATATAAGGAAAACTGCTACTGTAGTCCACGTGCAAACACTGTGTACCACTCACTACCATAGACTTCCCCTACTCCCCAGAAAGTTTAAGGTGATATAAACGAACTCTTCCTAGCAACATTTTGATAGCTTTATTATACACCCCAAATTGATATCTTTATTAGGCATTCAATACACATCCTATATGACTGTAGGAGGTAGTCACCTTTCAGCCATACTGCGAGTTGTAAGCACTTATTGCCATCCTGTAGGCGGTAATCACCACAGCTTATCATAATGTAGACGGTAGTTGCCCCATATTCATTCTGTGGGCGGCAGTGTACATGTAATGGCCCATGGTTTCAAGGAATCTGGGTTGCAAGGTATTCATGCCCGGCTGATATATTATGATACCTGTTGTACCTTGGTTGTGAAGTATGGGGGGAGAGAGATTTAGTATCAAATTAAGCACTAAAACAGTAAGGATCACAGCGATGCGGGAAGAGATTTGCTAAAGTAGAAATGTGCAAAGGTCTAGAATGAACGTGGCAGGGGCGTGTAAAGTTAGGGGTTAGCAGGGATAGGGGCTAGTTCAAGCAAAATTTGAATCAAAGTTGCTACAATAAGTTAGTTTAAGGAGAGAGAGGTGGGAAAATCACACAGCAGCCAGTAAAGATGCCGAAGTATTCCTATCACTCAACCTCCACAACAGACTCCTTCCCCAACAGCACCCTTTCCCCACCACAACTACAATTCCATCCGCACCACCACAAGATACCCCTACAACAGACCCCTCTCCCTCATCACAACCACACTCACCCTTCCCCGTGAGATTAATACTCCAAGTTGAAGGTTCTTTGCAACTCACTAGGGTCACAAATTATTCTAGGCTATAATATTAATAAATTAACCACCTGTTGTGTAGTCAAGACCACACTGACCTTGAACACCGCGTGATTAGTTGGTTTGTTTAAAATCTTGATTATGCACCCCATACCTATCCTGTGGGCGATAGTCAAAAGATTACAGAGGCACATAATGGGTCCAGGTACTAGGCCCCAAAGTTTTGATTGCTAAACAAGTCCCAGTGATCGTGAACTCTTTGCATGCTTAAATCTGTATGCAATCGTAATGAGTTATTTATGCAGACATGAATATTGCCACACACAAAATATTAGTGTAGCTTATATGTGGTTTTTAATTATTTACATTACCTTATATTTTAGAAAGTATGGCTATTTACAGTCGGCAAAGTCAGGGTATTTCTCCAGAATGGTTAGTAGTGTATGTATAAAACACTTCGACATTTCTTGAACACTTATGAATGGGTTGTCTCTGAATTCGTTAATTTTATCGCATTCCAGAACATAATGACTCAAGGTGTGATAATAGTCCATCTAATAAAGTTTATATTTATGTCTACATAAAGTTGGTGCAACCTCCCAGATACTTGTAGCGTGCAACCTCCCAGATACTTGTAGCGTGCAACCTCCCAGATACTTGTAGCGTGCAACCTCCCAGAGATACTTGTAGCGTGCAACCTCCCAGATACTTGTAGCGTGCAACCTCCCAGAGATACTTGTATCGTGCAACCTCCCAGATACTTGAGCGTGCAACCTCCCAGAGATACTTGTAGCGTGCAACCTCCCAGATACTTGTAGCGTGCAACCTCCCAGATACTTGTAGCGTGCAACCTCCCAGATACTTGTAGCGTGCAACCTCCCAGATACTTGTAGCGTGCAACCTCCCAGAGATACTTGTAGCGTGCAACCTCACAGATACTTGTAGCGTGCAACCTCCCAGATACTTGTAGCGTGCAACCTCACAGATACTTGTAGCGTGCAACCTCCCAGATACTTGTAGCGTGCAACCTCCCAGATACTTGTAGCGTGCAACCTCCCAGAGATACTTGTAGCGTGCAACCTCCCAGATACTTGTAGCGTGCAACCTCACAGATACTTGTAGCGTGCAACCTCCCAGATACTTGTAGCGTGCAACCTTCCAGAGATACTTGTAGCGTGCAACCTCCCAGATACTTGTAGCGTGCAACCTCCCAGAGATACTTGTAGCGTGCAACCTCCCAGATACTTGTAGCGTGCAACCTCCCAGATACTTGTAGCGTGCAACCTCCCAGAGATACTTGTAGCGTGCAACCTCCCAGATACCTGTAGCGTGCAACCTCCCAGATACTTGTAGCGTGCAACCTCCCAGATACCTGTAGCGTGCAACCTCCCAGAGATACTTGTAGCGTGCAACCTCCCAGATACTTGTAGCGTGCAACCTCCCAGATACCTGTAGCGTGCAACCTCCCAGATACTTGTAGCGTGCAACCTCCCAGATACCTGTAGCGTGCAACCTCCCAGATACTTGTAGCGTGCAACCTCCCAGAGATACTTGTAGCGTGCAACCTCCCAGATACTTGTAGCGTGCAACCTCCCAGATACTTGTAGCGTGCAACCTCCCAGAGATACTTGTAGCGTGCAACCTCCCAGAGATACTTGTAGCGTGCAACCTCCCAGATACTTGTAGCGTGCAACCTCCCAGATACTTGTAGCATGCAACCTCCCAGATACTTGTAGCGTGCAACCTCCCAGAGATACTTGTAGCGTGCAACCTCCCAGAGATACTTGTAGCGTGCAACCTCCCAGATACTTGTAGCGTGCAACCTCCCAGATACTTGTAGCATGCAACCTCCCAGATACTTGTAGCGTGCAACCTCCCAGATACTTGTAGCGTGCAACCTCCCAGAGATACTTGTAGCGTGCAACCTCCCAGAGATACTTGTAGCGTGCAACCTCCCAGAGATACTTGTAGCATGCAACCTCCCAGATACTTGTAGCGTGCAACCTCCCAGATACTTGTAGCGTGCAACCTCCCAGATACTTGTGCGTGCAACCTCCCAGAGATACTTGTAGCGTGCAACCTCCCAGAGATACTTGTAGCATGCAACCTCCCAGATACTTGTAGCGTGCAACCTCCCAGATACTTGTAGCGTGCAACCTCCCAGATACTTGTAGCGTGCAACCTCCCAGAGATACTTGTGAGCGTGCAACCTCCCAGATACTTGTAGCGTGCAACCTCCCAGATACTTGTAGCGTGCAACCTCCCAGAGATACTTGTAGCGTGCAACCTCCCAGAGATACTTGTAGCGTGCAACCTCCCAGATACTTGTAGCGTGCAACCTCCCAGAGATACTTGTAGCGTGCAACCTCCCAGAGATACTTGTAGCATGCAACCTCCCAGATACTTGTAGCGTGCAACCTCCCAGATACTTGAGCGTGCAACCTCCCAGATACTTGTAGCGTGCAACCTCCCAGAGATACTTGTAGCGTGCAACCTCCCAGAGATACTTGTAGCGTGCAACCTCCCAGAGATACTTGTAGCATGCAACCTCCCAGATACTTGTAGCGTGCAACCTCCCAGATACTTGTAGCGTGCAACCTCCCAGATACTTGTAGCGTGCAACCTCCCAGATACTTGTAGCGTGCAACCTCCCAGATACTTGTAGCGTGCAACCTCCCAGAGATACTTGTAGCGTGCAACCTCCCAGATACTTGTAGCGTGCAACCTCCCAAGAATACTTGTAGCCAAGCCGGCGCCGGGCGGTAGTAACCTCCAAATGTCTGCTTATTTTATTCGACGTACCATAGACATGTGGCTCTTCCTCCATGATGGGATGAAGGTAAACTAACTGGTGTCAATCTCCCACATTCTCATGTCAATTGTCAATGTCAACTGAAGTTCTTGTCGTATTATTGTCCTCAAACTTCTGACTGATTACACGCGCATTTTCGTGTTTATATCATAACTGCTGCAACAGCCCGCATTGTCATGACATTATCACACACACACACACACACACACTATATATATATATATATATATATATATATATATATATATATATATATATATATATATATATATATATATATATATATATATATATATATATATATATATATATATAAACACATCGGCCGTTTACCAAGGCAAGGTGACCCGGAAAAGAAGAAACACCTTCATTAGTACTCATTCCATCACTGTCTCGCTAGAGGCGTTCCTACACTGCAGTTGTAAAACTGCAACTTATCAACATCCCTCCTTCAGAGTGCAGGCACAATTAGGGAAGTGGTGAATTTATACACACATTTTAATAACTTTTGCTATTATCTTAAAAATAAAATAACATAAGTTATCCTACTTATAACATTGCGACGGGGACTTTGGCAAAACAAATATTTTCAGAGGAGCCGTGTACAAGTCTTGGGCGCTTCACCCCCAGGTCATGGCGCGAGTCAAAGACCAAGAGTTGCTGAATCAAACAGATGGTATCAGCTAGAAAGAGCCAATACTCTCTTGAGCTGCATCCCTTTATACAGACATTATATACCCATTGTCTCCACACATGGTCTATCACCTACCTCACCATTATTATCATGGGGAGTGCTAAACCCGTAGGATTATACAGCACCTGTGGAGTGGGGGATGGATGGAAGGCATTCAGGCTTAATTCATGGAACTGGAGCACAGATCCAATTCCCTAGATCAAGAGCCCCTCATCACATCAAGGAACCTTCACTGAGGGGTCTCTACCTCAGCAAGGACCAATTTAAACTCCCCAACAAGTCATCACATCATCTGCTTTGAGGTCAGATGCCCCAACCTCACATGACCTAGTATGACTCATCACTAGCCCCTAGTAGGCGCTAAAAAGTAGGGCTATCTAGACTAAACTAGTTCCAGTATCTCTGTTTAACAACTCGTTTGATTATTCAAAAAATTGTGACATTCTAAAAATTAAATGTTGGATAGCACTCGCATCATACTACCACCATAATAACAAACCAACCCTCCCTCACTAGCACCACAACAGCCTCTCCTCCCCATCACTTCTACAAACCCTACAATCACCACCACAACATCCCCCCACCACTACCACAACAACCCCCTGCCCAACCCCGACCACAACAAACCCCCCTCCCCAGCCACCACCACAATACGTCCCCTTCCTCTTATCATCACAAAAATCATCCCATCACCCACCATCAGACTATGGAACACCTTAGCTCGGGGTTAATCCTGAGATTGGTTATATCTGTTTATGTGTTTGTGTGCTCGTGGCTGTGTATATGTATGTCTGTGTACGTGAGTGGCCGTGTATGTACTCACCGAGCAGATCCAGAGAAAGAGATGTACATACAGACAGAAACAGAGATCAGCAGAAAGATAAGAGACCAATAAAAACTGATAGTGATAGAAACAAGATGATATATAGATAACCAAGCCGAGAGATACAGACAGACAAAAACAAAGACAGGCAGACAGAGACAAGAGACCCCAAAATAAAAGTAAAACATATATCTCTGGCAATCTCAAGCACCAACCACTCCTCAGCTCCGCCATCAGCTGTTTTTCGAGGGCAGCCATTTCTGTTGTTTTTCTGCCGTGACATCATCTATTGTTTACATTATAATGAGGCCATATTAGCCCCGCTTCCATGGACCTCCAAGAGTGACAGTTGTTTTTATTTTTTTGACATAATATAAGGATAAAGATAACTACTTAAATATTGTTTACTAGCTTAGCTAGCAAGCTAGCTAGTAAGCAGTTCTCTCTCTCTCTCTCTCTCTCTCTCTACTTCACAACCGAGGTACAACAACCACAACAATAAAATTGCAAAGACATTTGTTGCTTTTTGGTCTAGAATTGGCTTTATGTACTGTGCGGGAGGGAAGAGGCGCACACACACACACACACAAACGAGTCAGACATAAAAAGACAATTCTACAGCTCGAGGGTGGAAAGTAAAACCCATTAATTGAAACACTAGCGGCGTACTCCGTACACAGATTCAAAAGCAAAGAAGACAAGAGCAACATGGTTAGATCATTATTTACGACAGTAAACACCACGTATGTGGTCAGGCTTAGAGTATGCAGCAGCACCATGGAGCCCATCACTCATAGTTACCAGAAAAGTCCGAGGTGACCCTTCAAGGCACAAAGAAGGTGAAGGGCTCTTCGTCAAATAAATTGAAGCCACTCTCCCCTTCCCTAGATCAACACCCGACTGCCTCCTATCACGCTGGTGTCGAACAAAAGAGATCGGATCAGGAGTTAGAGTTCTACTTCCACAGGCACAGTCTGACGAATTGTAATAAAGTTGGTAGAATCACCGACAATATGTTATGTAAAAGGACACTAAGTGCAACTGAGACAATTTGTGGCAACGTTTCGCTCTCCAGGAGTTTTGTCAAGCTGTTAACGGTTTGACAAAGCTCCTGGAGACCGAAACATTGCCACAATAAAATGTCGCATTAGTTGCTGGGTGAGTACATACCACCCACCACGCTATATAAACACTTATAATGAGTGACTTCCACCAGAGACCCTAATAGGGAAAGCTGGGGATGGGGGAGTTACAAGTAGAAGGCACTCAGTCATAGAAATTCCAGGTAGGCCTAGCGATGGAGGGTGAGGGTTGAGTGCTAATGGAGGTGAGCCTAGTTTATGGTTTGTTTGATCGTCAGGGGCGTATGTGTACTCACCTAAATTAACACACCTATATATAGTTGCAGATGTCGAGTCTTAGCTCCTGGTCCAGCCTTTCAACTAGTCGCTTGCCGGATTCACTCCTAGCCTCGTGGACACTATTGTACCTGCTCTTAAAATTATGTATGGAATCTGCCTCCACTACTTTGTCGCAGTTATTCCACTTCCTGACCACTCTTAAAATAAAGAAAATACTTCCTGACATTCCTGTTGTTCATCCATGTCTTTAACTTCCAGCTGTGCCCCCGAGGGCCTCTTTCCCGCCTCTCAAACATTCTATTCCTATCTACCCTATCAATTCCTCTGAGTATTTCATGTCTCCCCTCGTGCTTCTGTCCTCCAGTGTCGTCCGATTCAATTCTGTTAGCCTCTCTTCATAGCTCACATCTTTTAACCCTGGAACTAACCTCGTTTAATACCTCTGCACTTTCTCCAGTTTCTTGTTTTCTCAGGTGTGGATTCCAAGCCGTTACTGCATAACCCAAGATGGGTCTGACATATATTATATACATGGTCCGGAATAACTTTGTTGAGATTCATGTAGGCCACTCTTAGCTTTGCTAGGGCGAATTTTGGTTGCAAAGGTTATTCTGGAGATATGCTAGGCATTATGCTCACCCCAAGTCTTTTTCTTTGACTGAGGTCTGCAGCCTCTGCTCCCCTCCCCGAGTCTATACTCCGTATCCAGTCTTCTGACCACTTCCCCAATATTCATAACTTTGCGTTTACTGGGGCTGAATTCAAGAAACCACTTATTTGACCAATTCTGCAGTTTCTCCAGATCCATCTGCAGCCTTTCCCCTTCCTCATCTGTTTGTATTCTCATTAGTTTTAAATCGTCAGCGAACAGCAACACATCTGTCTCAATGCCAATACTGGTCCTAATGCCGATCCTTACGAAACCCTACTTGTTAATTTTCCCCATTCTCACATCTTTACAATCACTTTCCTTCCTTTACCCTCTTTAATCCACTGTGGTATTTCCGTTATTCCTGCATGTGCCTCTAGTTTTTGCCCCAGTATCTTGTGGATACAGCATCAAATGCCTTCTTGCAGACTAAGAAAATTAAATCCACCTATCCATCTCTGTTGTTTCACTTTCGTTATTTTATCATAAAATTCCATCAGGATGTTAAGATTTGTCATGCTGGATATTATTTATGAAGCCACTTCTCTCAAAATGCTCTACCACTCCTATGGTTATTTTCTCCATTACTGTACACGGTGTGCAAGTCAGTGAAACTGGTCTGTAATTCAACGCTTCCTGCCTGTTTCCTGTCTTAAATACAGTATAGTGACTACAATCACTGTCTTTCAGATCTTTGGCAAGCGACTTGTTGATCTTAGAGTGGTTCGGACAATGTTTCTGTTTCCTCTCCCAGAATCCACTGACACCTTGTATCAAAATGTGTTTTTTACCCCTCCACTGTTGCTCGCTTCCGCGCGTGCGTGCATACTCACTTATATGTGGTTGCAGATGTCGAGTGAGTACTCACCTAATTGTGGTTGCAGGGGTCGAGATTCAGCTCCTGGCCCTGCCTCTTTGCTGAGTGTGTATGTGTGTGTGTGTGTGTGCGAGCGTGCGCGTGCGTCTGTGCACGCTTTATTTACGAGTTAATGTTTTTAACATTCTCACTGCCAGCTGTTTTTCTTGAACCACCACTGTTTCCTGCTTCCTTGCTCTCTCTCTCTTTCTCTCCCTCTCCACACACTTGACAGAGTATACAGGGAAGAAAACACGCAGAAAACGAATACACACGGGCCCAGGTGAACTTAAAGACAAAAGAAATGTCACACAGATATCAGAAATTATATCTTCAGCTTCCAAGTGGTCAGGAAATGTAGTGAACTGAAAAAAAGACGTGGTGGAGGAAGACACCACACATAGCTTGCAGTAGAGGTAAGATAAGTCAACTACGTTAGGAGAGTGAACTCGGTAGCAGCTAGATGAAAGCCAGGACCTGGAGCTATAACCACAAACAGGTGAGCGCGCGCGCGTACACACACACACACCAAATCATAGCTTTAAGAAGAGGTACGATAAGGCTCTTGGAGCAGGGAGATAGTGGACCTAGTAGCGACTAGCGAAGAGGCGGGGCCAGGAGCTGTGAATCGACCCTTGCAGCCAAATAGGTGAACGCACGCACGCACACACACACATGGGGCCAGGAGCTGTGAATCGACCCCTGCAACCACAAATAGGTGAGTACACACACCGGTTAGAATAAACAATCGTCAAGAGAGATAAAAATGACACCCCTGGGAGAGAACTGGACACATCAAAAGCAATGAGACTTGACAAGCTGTGGCAACCTGCCCCCATCGTCAACAAAACACTAGCCAGGGCAAAGACAGTGTAACACCTAGAAATAATTTGTTTACGCATGAACGAGCACTAAACCCTCTGGGGGTCATACAGATGTAAATATCTGACGAAATGAAAACGTATCCTCGTCGTTTAATATGGAAGATAATGATGGATTGTAAAGGTTTAACACATCATCAGGAGGGTGTCAGGGGTGGCAACACCTCGCACATCTAACACGTCTATAACAGACTGGCTTTTCAAGGGAGATGCTTTATTGTTGAACTCTTGATCAGAAGAATTAAGACTGCCCTCCCCTTCCTCGTATCAAACATGATTACCTCCCAGACACTGTATGACCCCTACGGTTTTACTGTTTCCCCATTAATATAGTATGACAGACCGTCAGATCAAGGAAGAAAAAGGTTGTAGTCAGATTAGGGTTTATATTCTCTCCTGACGTATAGGTCTTAGTTATATAAAATAATGACACATTTAGAGGAGCTTTTGGTTATTTGAGCGAGACCTCCCGCTGCCTTGCAGGTGCACCAGGTAAAATATTGAAATCACATCATATGCCTTACCTTTGACGAGTCTTTCTACTTCCGGAGCCCAGACAATGAGCCAAGCTTGTCTGGTGTTTGCCTAGTCAACCTGGCTGTTGCTGCTAGTGGCCTGCTGCCCTACATATCCATTAAAGCCTGGTCGATCTGGCACCTGGTGAAGATACTTGTCCAGTGAAGATACTTATCAGTGTTTCTGATATATTGAAGATGTTGAATAATCTGGGACACAGATGTTATCATAATATGTGATGGTAAAGTTTCCCACACCCTATAAACAATGAATTATCTCACAGTAGTGTCACAATTATGATGAGAATGGTATGTAAACTGCATATTTTTAGACTTCTGGGAGGACTTCCATATTATACCACACAGAAGACATACCTGAAGGATGCATGAAAGACGTTTTCGGGTGTCAACGCCCCCACGGCCCGGTCCCAGACCACTCCTCCTGGTGGATCAAGGCCTGATCAGCTAGGCTGTTACTGCTGGCCGGACGCAGACCAACCTATGAACCACAGGAACCATAATCCAGCTGATCAGGGACTAAAGAAACTAATCCAGTTCCACCTTGAAGACAACAAAGGGTCTACTGGTAATCCCTCTTGTGCATAATGGGACACGCAGCCTGTAATGACAGCCTCACACATTAAGAATTGTATTGAAAATAAGGCGTTAAACCCGTAAGGGTCATACAGCGGTTGGGGAATGGGAGATACTGATGTGAGGTTCTGGGTTCGAAACGTATTGCAGTGTGACTCAAGCTAACCGTCCCAAGTCTACATATAATGGTCTCTACTTGTCATTGACAATGAGGTTTGATTCAACAAGTGTTACCTGAAAGTCACTGATTCCGCGGGCCGGCCCCAGACCAGGTCTCCTGGTTGATGGCCTGATCAACTTTTGTAATATCTAGGGGCAATTTACCAAGATTAGTTATGAGAAAGGTCGGATAGTGGTCTGTGGTGTTGTCTGTGATGATGCCTGATTTTAGAGGGGCTATAGTATTAGTCCAGATGTGGTCTAGTAGTGAGGTACTAGTCTCGGAGATTCTTGCGCACGAGTCGAACGTAAGTACCACAGCCTGGCTGTCTAGGAACTAGACTGAGGAACTTTAACCAATTTATTCCTGAATACAGCTAGGGGTCCTTTGGAAATTCCCTTTATGTGTGTGAAGGATAAGGTGTTGAAAAGTCTTGAGAGGCTTCAATTCCTTGAATCAAAGCACCCTCCTATCTCCAATTCCTTGAAGGGTGGCATGGATTAAGGACTACATGAAAGGCGGACGACAAAGAGATTGTGAGAAACGAAACGCCAGAAATGGACGAATATAACTAGCTTAGTCCCTCCAAGAGCCACTCAGTAATCTCATACTGTTCCTGTTGTGTTTGTTTTACTGAACAAGCTTTGACAGAACAGCAGTGCCTATAATATATATGTGTCTTCAAGACCAATGTACACAATTAAACTTATATAGGCAAGACAAATTAAACTGTCAACCTGAGCTGAGAGACTTCAGTGAGGCGAAGATGCTATCAAATATTCACAAAATGGGTTCAGTTGCTACGTAATTGGAAATAACATATGGAAGGAATGTAGACTAGTTTACATTCTACTCTTCAAATGAACAGGTCTCCTAAATTAAAAAGAAATAAGAATAGCAAAAAAAAAAAGAGTTAAGATATATATGTTAAATACCAGTAGAAGTTTGTTCATGATATATATGATAAAGGAAATACCGCCAATCCTGATAAAGTACAAGCAAGACTACTGAGAATATGAGCATAAAATAATTACAGGAAGACCTGGACAAAAGTCAGGAACAGTTAAGCAAGTGGCTGCTAGAGTACAACCCAAATAAGTCTAAAGTGGTGAAGTGGTGAAAGGAGCCAGGAGACAGCGTACAAGTACAGGTACACGTGTACACACAAGTAAATGTAGATACAAGTATGGATACAAGTACGTATGTAAGTACATAAATACAACTGCGTATACAAGTACAGTACTAGGAAACTGCAATGAACCCCATCCCTTCCCCCCCCCAAAAAAAAAAAAAACTTGCCAATGCTCTTGCTGCTCTAACCCTCCCACCACCCTATCATCCCAGGATCACAATCCCTTTACCACCGCCTCACCTCCTGCCCTCCCTCTCTCACATGCAATATCCCTAGTCCTTCCTTCCCTTAGTTGTTTCCCTTTCCTTCACCCATCCCTCCTTTCCCACTACCAACTGGACCCCCTCTACCTCCCTTCTTCCCCCCACCACCAAGGCCACCCACCCCTTCTCCCCCACACAGTCACCACATCCTGCCCCCTCCCACAACAACAATGCCAGCACGCAGCCACTGTTTCGCAGATACAACGGTATTTTTATCCTGTTAAAACATCAAGGAGGGTGGCTTGATGCTGAAGGGCTCTTGAGCCTAGGAATAAAAGTTACCCTCGCTTTCCTTGCATCTAATCTGATTTCCCCATTTACGACCAAAAAAAAAAAATCTTTTAGCCACGAATGGCTTCTTCAGTTTTAAGAAGCAACTTGTGGCGAAATGTTTGCTTATTAAATATTTTCATTTGTGAATAAGTTTCTCTTTGCATAACTTGTCGTTAACACCATAACAGTTCTAGGTTTCCGGGTGATGTTGACCCGTCCCATATACCTTCAGTGCTGGAGTCTACCTGGAGGGTGTTCCAGGGGTCAACTCCCCGTGGCCCGGTCCATGATCAGGGCCTGGTCAACCAGACTGTTACTGCTGGACACACGCAAACCGACGTACGAATCACAGTCCGGCTGGTCAGGTACTGACTTTAGGTGCCTGTCCAGCTCTCTTTTGAAGACAGCCGGGGGTTTGTTGGTACTCCCCCTTATGTATGCTGAGAGGCAGTTGAACAGTCTTAGGCCCCTGACACTTACTGTGCTGTCTCTTAGTGTACTCATGGCACCCCTGCTTTTCATTGTAGGGATGTTGCACCGCCTGCTGAGTCTTGCGCTTTCGTAGGGAGTGATTTCCATTGCAGACTTGGGACTAGTCCCTCTAGGATTTCCCAAGTGTATATTATGATGTATCTTTCTCACCTGCGTTCCAAGGAGTACAGGTCGAGGGACTTCACCCGTTCCCAGTAATTGAGGTGCTTTATTATACTTATACGTGCAGTGAAAATTCCCTGCATATTCTCCAGGTCTGCAATTTCGCCTGCCTTGAAAGGGGCCGTTAGTGTGCAGCAATACCCCAGCCTAGAGAAAACAAAGAGATTTGAAGAGAGTCATCACTGGCTTGGCATCCCTAGTTTTGAAGGTTCTCATTATGCTACCCATGAATATTTTCTTTTTTCCCAAAAACATAATCTAAAAATTATTGTTTTAAATGTTCTAATTATCCAGTTTATAATTTTCGTTGTGGATGCAATAATATTATTGCGATCCTTTGATGCGAGATCCTCTGACACTCACTCCTAAGTCTGTCACAGTGAACTTTCGTTCTTTTGAACAATTCGACTTTATCTTGTACCGAATCATTAATTCCTCAATTTATCCACAAGTAACTGAAATTTGTCCTTGTTGAATATCATATTCTTGCCAGCGACTCAGCGTCTGCAAAGGATTATACAGTATTATGATTTATATCCCTATCTATTTAGGATATAATTATGAAAAAAAGAAAAGTGGGGTGAGCACTATACCTTGAGGAACAGAGCTTTTCACTGTGGCAGCCCAAGATTTCATTCTGTTTACTTTTACTCTTTGGGCTCTATTTGTTAAAAAGTTAAATAACCATCTGCCCGCTATTTAAGTTATTATTTTTGCACGCTATTACATCATGGTTACACATGTCGAAAGCTTTTTTTGCAATGTCATTATACAACTGCATTTTGCTCGTTTTCCAGTACATCCAAAACCATGTAATGGTCCAGCAATTGTAAATTCAGGAGCGATCCGCTCTAAGCTCATGCTGCCTTGGGTTGTGGGGCTGTTGTGATTCCATGTGACTGGCACTCTTGCTTCTCAAGGGGGCTACATCGGTGATTTTTAATGACTGTTGGATGATACCTGTGTCCAGATTCCATAGAATATTTTAAGGCGTGAGATATTAATTCCTTGCAATATTTGATCAATATGGAGTACCAAGAGTCTGGACTTGGGCAGAGTGCTATTACTGGGTTCTTCGAAGTCAAGTTAGAGTAGCCTTTACACATGGAGAATGGGAGGCAACGAACTTCGATCCAAGGCCCTGATCCACCGGGAGGCCTAGTCGTGGACCTGACCGTGGGAGTGTTGATCCCCGGAATACCCTCCAGGTAGACTCCAGGTAAGGAAGGAAAGAATAAATCCAATTCCTTTGATCGAGAGCCCTTCACCTGGATCAACTGATCACCTGGATCAGCTACTTCTCGCAATCAGTCTACTGTAGAACGGTCAAGCTGGACTGATAGGCAGACAAGGTTAGGTTAGGTTAGGTAAGGTTTGTCAGGAAACGACAAGTGTTTCCTGACGCGGGTCTTAGTCATATGATGACACGCAGCTGGAGCTCTTAGTCGTATGACCGAGACCTTCAGCTGTCTTACTGGTCCAACCCTCTAAAAAAAGTATGGGTATGATATAACCATTAGGTTTTTTTTCGACAGGCAGACAAACGCTCCAACCCCTATATACATATGATTACCCTCGCCCCTCATATTCCCTAGCCTTATAGGATTAGCACTTCAACAACATAAATTTAACAGTTATTAATGTCATTTAGTTAATATACAGGTGAGAGAGAGGGGTGGGGGGAGACGGACAGCAGAGAGGGGAAAGAGCGTTAACACATTAACTTCTGTATACAAAAGAAAATGTTTTCCTTTACTGATATTAAATTTAATTATCCGGTCTCAGTGTATAAATAGCAAAGAAAGCAAGACTCGTACAGGCGCTGTGTATGCCAACTACTCTAATTTGTCTAACACAGACAATGGTAGAAAATGTCCTGGAAGCTCAATAGACTGAATATATGTTACGAGGAGGCTATATCGTCACTGGCATTAACGGTGTACTAGTTTTGTAATGTACTCGGAAGGAGATTCATTACGACGGTATTTGGCACGAACAGCGATCATTTCTAATGCGATATCTGGAGGCTAAGTTCCTCTGAATTAGTCTGGCGAATATTTTACATGTGGGATTTTATTCTACTAAATATTTGGCGAGTATGAAATATTTAGTGCGCATAAATTTTCATTCTAAGAATGCTAGGCTCTGAGGAGTATTTGGCGTGTAAAATACACGAGTAAAAAAGTAAATAAGTAATTTAATTTTGTGGAGTATTTAGAATATGAGAAATAAGATTCTTAAGAATATTTAAGTGTAAGGCTTTTCATTCTGGAGAATATTTGATACGAAAGGACTTTAAGACTATATTGTATTTATTTCGGAGGAGAGTAATGGGGTCCTATAATGAAAGGGAAAGAGAAAGACCAATAGTCCTAGAGAAACGGACGAAGTGTGGACATAAAACCAACTTATCGCTGGAGGCTCACATGAACACGATAACCACATATGTTAAGACTTACTGGGGAAAGTACGCTCCACCAACATCAACTCCACATTTCCAACTAATAAGTAATCCTCATGAAGACCCAAAGATTTACCACCAGAAGAATCCCTGAAGTTAATTAAGAGTCATAAGCTAGGGTAAGTTTTGGTTGGATTTTTAACCACGGAGGGTTAACCACTTTCCGTGGTTAACCCAAGAATGTCAGTGCGTCATCGTGGACTGTCTGTCTTATTTCCATTGGGGTCTTTAAATCTTGCCCCCCAGGATGCGACCCACACCGGTGTAGTCGACTAACACCCAGGTACCTATTTATTTATTTATTTATGCGTAACGCACTAAACCCGTGTTGATCATTCGGCAAAGGTAGTAGTACATTATATCAACTACCCGTGTGGGTAGTTAGCTAGTGGGGCGGCGGTAACTTTTGGTTTGTTTTTATTTACCTACTTTCTGATTACTTTCTGCATTCGTACTTCTGTCAGTACGTTCAACGTTTTGCGATGAGCTTATGACCAATGGTGTGAGGTAAACAAAGTATTTTCACAGCGCTAGCCCAAAACATACGAAACAACAGATATTTAAGAACGGTAGAATGTACAGATAACCTTCATAGCTCGTATATACTCAGTCAGGCACCTAAATTACTGAAGTTCCTCGAACTATGTAGTAATCCTTAAAACGTAGGAAAGAAAGATGAATAATAATCTATACCTGGAAGTCTATATCTATTAGGCCCATATCTGTACATTGATATTACTACATATGAAAGTTAAGTGGTCTGATAGGGGCACGATGAGTACACTAAGAAACAGTAAATAAGTGTAAAGGGACCAAGACCCCTCAACACCTTCCATCATGCATAAGGGAAACTACCAACGAACTTGCTAAGTACGTGATCAGCTGGGGTTATGGTATTTACGGTGAACTGAGGTGGCGGGCATAAACAACCTGGTTATCAGGCCAGCAACCAGGAGGCCTGCGAGTACACACACACACAGCAGCTGTGAATCAACCCCTGCAACCACAAATAGGTGAGTACACACACACACAGGAAACAGACCAAATGTCTATCGACAAGTGTGTTTGACAACTAGTAACTACTACAACTACACACACACAGGTTGTAGTAGTAGTAGTTTTTGTAGTTGTAATAATAGTTATAGTTGTAGAAGTAGTTGTAGTAGTGGTTGTAGTAGTAGTTTTGTAGTTGTAGTAGTTATAATAATAGTTGTAGTAGTGGTTCTGTTAGTTGTAGTAGTATGTTAAGGTGGGGGAGTGGTAGGGAGGTGGGGAGGTAGGGGATGGGGAAAAGGTTGGGAGGTGGGGAAAGGAGGGTTGGGGAGGGGGACGTGAGGTGGGGAAAGGGTTGGGGAGGTGTTGGAGGTGGGGTAGTATTAGGGAGGGGATGAAGAATTGGGGTAGTAGGGGATGGGGAGGGGTTTTGGGAGGTGGGGAGTGGTAGGGGAGGGGGAGGAGTTGGGATTGTGGGAAGGGGGTTGGGAAGGTGGGGAGGGTTGGGAGGTGGAGAAGGGAGGGTTGGAAGTGGGGAGTGGTAGGTTAGGAGCTAGGGATGTGGGGAAAGGGGTTGGGGAGGTAGGTAAGATAAGAGAGATAAGATTTTCTTCGGATTTTTAACCCCGGAGGGTTAGCCACCCAGGATAACCCAAGAAAGTCTGCGTCATCGAGGACTGTCTGTCTTATTTCCATTGGGGTCCTCAATCTTGTCCCCCAGGATGCGACCCACACCAGTCGACTAACACACAGGTACCTATTTGCAGCTAGGTGAACATGACAACAGGTGTAAGGAAACACGTCGAAATGTTTCTACCCCGCCGGGAATCGAACCCGGGCTCTCCGTGTGTGAAGCGAGAGCTTTAGGCACCAGGCCACCGGGGCACCGAAGGGGGTTGGGGATGTGCTGACATGGTTGGGTACGTAGGGACCACACACACATACGCACAAACTCTCACACGCACGCACACGCGCACACACACTTGGAGGAACGCAGAACAAGATGTAATGCGATCACGACACAAAATACTCCGGGACACAGACAAGATAGACAATTCAATTACAGTTTAATTACGCGTCCGGGAAAAAATCCTGATACGGGTCTTAATCATAAGAGCAACAGCTTGGTGGTGACCTTACGAGGATGGATAAGAACATACTACCAGGAAAGGAGCCAAAACAAGGGGGAAACTATTGAAAAATAACATGACCTCCACAACTTACCTGGTTTACTTTATAACGTGTTTATGTGCGCCAATTTCTGAACAATCTAACCCAGCTTCAGAATTAAACTTATTTGGCGAGTATGAAATATTTAGTGCGCATAAATTTTCATTCTAAGAATGCTTGGCTCTGAGGAGTATTTGGCGTGTAAAATACACGAGTAAAAAAGTAAATAAGTAATTTAATTTTGTGGAGTATTTAGAATATGAGAAATAAGATTCTTGAGAATATTTAAGTGTAAGGCTTTTCATTCTGGAGAATGCTGTGCATTCTATGGAGTCTTCAAGATTTTTTAACATCTTTGAATGTTTTTCACAAATAAATATTATTATTATTTTATAATCGCCAATAATCACACATCAAAGGGAGAGGAACGTGTGGCAGCGGTAAAACACCAGAGCTGCAGCAGTGTATACTGTAAGAACCTCTCAGATACTGAGAGTTTAAACTCTATTTTAAGGGTTAGCATTCTTGAATGATGGTAAACAGGTTACATGCAGCAATTATTTCTCAACATGCGAGCATTAAAGACACCCCTCAAAGGTTCTTCGATCTTGGTACGGTGCTTCTGATCCAAGGAAGTGGACCTGCCTCCCTTCTTAGACCCAACCTGATTGCCTTCCATACCTGGAGAGAGTTCCAGGGGTCAACGCCCCTGCGGCCCGGTCTGTGACGCTGTATAACTCCTACGGATAAAGCGCTCCTCACTTATAATAATAATAATGAGTTAGACAACATAGAGTGGGCGACTCAAGCCAAGGGTATTTGTCAAACCTAGTGACAGAAATAATTTACATCAGTCAATAGCGAGTTGAAATGTACACAAAGAACAGGCGTTCACCTCCTCAATATGAACGATATGAACACTTAAGAATATTATTACCGTCTTCATTAATGAATAAACCACATTTGCGCGCAAAGAAGTGTCATAATGATAAAGTGTGCTCACATATATTAGCCAAGTCAGATCCGTAAGTCATACAGCGCCTGAGGGAAGGAAGGGGGAATGATAAAGATACCCCGCTGAAGGGGCTTATCAGGAGAAATTAGTAAAATTCCTGCTGACCCTGATCTTTGTCATATGGTGACTCACTCAGTGGAGCTTATAGTCATTTGACCGAAGCCTTACCACTGGTTTTACCGGTCCAACCAGTAAAAAAATGAATATCGCAAATAATAAATGTTCTTTCGGTCACTTTCCACTATCTAAAGGAAATGCAAGTTGCAGAACCAACATTTACATTTATTAGGACAACGTTTCACTCCGTGTATTTGCGAGATATGGTGAGATTCTTGTTACATGTGCTGGTGGGGTTTCCGCCCCTTTAAAAAGCCAAGATCGCCACACAGTAGTCCCAGATAAGAATGAAATCTTCCCAAAAATATTATTATCGTAAGCACTGCTGTATGACAGAACATGGAATATCGGTTGTAATGAAGAGTAAATGGTGAGATTTAATGTTAGATTAATGTGTGTTTACGAATCCTTTCCCTTTATGAATAAATTATTGATTTGCGATAGTATAAGAATCCAAATAATATATGGTGCCCGGATTCCCTCATATAATTATGCCACCTAATAATACCTCACAACTTAAATGTTTTAAACGCTCTAAAACACCACCACAAAAATGTTGAAGTACAAACAAAATTAAAGGAAGATTTTGCATGCAGACCACGTGACGTGGGGAATGAGGTGCCCGGAGACGGAAATGGACATACGTAAGTCACATAGGTACCACCAGATGGCACCTAAGCTTCCCCAGGTGATTCTCATCCCATAAGCAAGACCAAGAAGGCATGGACAACCAAATTTCCGTCCCACAACATGCAGTTTCCACTTGCGTCATGTCGCCAACCATCATCCACCTGAACAAGCATGGAAGTCCAGAGCATTTAGGGGGTTATGTCTTCCCGCTGCCAGACGTCACAGCTAACAGTTTATGTAATTTCATTATTACCGGTTAAGTACACATAAATATAGGTTAGCTAATTAGAGTAAATAATTTAAAAGTTTGGTCTCAGTTTAGACCATGCAGAAATTGACGCAATGTAATGCACTGACAAACGTTTTTCCTAATGGGAGAGCGGGTTGCCTAGATATAATTATCAGTTCTTACACACTAGTAGTAATTCAAACCTCATGTTTGTTATCTATAAATTATATATGACAGAAACTAAGGCTTAATGAGACCTAATGATCGTGGCAGTCGATAGTCTTTAAAACTTTAACACTTAATATCGTAGGTAAATACGTCCGGTCTGGCTATGCTATTACTTCTTTCACTATGCTCTAGCGAGGTTTCCTCTGGGATTACCTAAGATTAGCCCCCCCCATCCCCAAAGAAAAAATGAAATATACCTTTGTTGTTTGGTAGCAAACTAAGCAACCTAGCCTAACCTTGCTGAAATTAATGTAATTTATCATAATGTAACCTGTCTTAGAATCTGCTTAACTATATTTCACTAAGGATGGCTAGGGGGCGAATCATAAGATGATCATTTCTTGGCTTACAACGAAGGTAATACAGTATCACGATCAATTATTAAGGCTTCCCAGGTCTCCAGTAACAGTATATTTCACAAGAATATTATATAAGATACTCAACCTACAAATGCCTATTTTTCATTCTTTCAATTTTTCCCTTTTCCATCACTATTTTCAATCTCTTCTAAAACATAACACGCGTTTAAAAGAGATTTGGAAAATGCCCTTTGTGTAATACTGAGCTAAAAGAAGCATTAAATCGTCTGAAGAATCAGTCCCCCTTACTCCTCTCCTCTCTTCCTAAGTTGTAAAAGTTATGCAAATTCTTGGATAACTTAGATACAGTATGTTATATTATTACATTAATTTCAGCAACTTTTAAGTTAGGCTGCTATATTAGTTTTTACGTAAATTTTAAAATCGGTACATACAAAACAGCGTAACCTTCAACACTGTTTTCTTGGGGATGGGAGTAAATCTTAGAGCGATATCAACACACACCAGCATCTCCGATAACAAAATATTATTAATTGAACATGCCGTTACACAGCTACAAGGTTTAATATATATATATATATATATATATATATATATATATATATATATATATATATATATATATATATATATATATATATATACAGAACAACCACTGCGAAAAAATAGCGAAATCCCAAGCACTTTCGTGACTTCTTACATTATCAAGGAAATATAAATATAAAAGATTAACAGGACGAGACTACACCTCGCTGCCACCCAACCACAACACACTGTTATTTTTCACAGTGGTTGTTCTGCATATTGTAATATCACCTGTTTACTGTGATCTTATTGCATATATATATATATATATATATATATATATATATATATATATATATATATATATATATATATATATATATAAATTAAAAGATGGGGTGGTAGGGAAGTGGAATATTCAAATGGCTTCAGGAAGAAATCCAAATATTCTTCCTTGAAGCCTTTTATCCACTTCTCCGAGGCTATGGGTCCCACAATTTGTACCAGAGGTGGACCCCATCCTATATATATATATATATATATATATATATATATATATATATATATATATATATATATATATATATATATATATATATACATATACATATACATATACATATATATACTGAAGCGTTGGTGAACATTGTGTTGGCGATTTCTTCCATGATCGATTTGTCCCAGTGGGACAACCCAATCCTGTAGGATTGGGTGGTCCTGTGGGTTAGAGCGTCATGTGATTTTCGCTCACCATGAGGCAGGCCAAAACGACATGGGTTCGAGTCCTCCTTCTTATTGATTAAATACCACTCGTCTGTTACAATAATATATATATATATATATATATATATATATATATATATATATATATATATATATATATATATCCGTATTAATTTTATTTTAACTATGTGTAAGAAGTTAGAGCAAAATAATTAAAAATAATAACACCTATAAAACTGTCATGAGGAGCTACGAAAGATAAACATTTATATACAATTTGAGTTTAAAATAGCACATAAGCATAAACTTTTTAAAGCATTTTATTAAGAGTGTTTCAGATGTGATGACAAGAAACGCATATCCATTATTAAGCTAGAAAGTTTCAAAGTTACACTACATATGCCGTTACTTCAAGGTAATATTACGGTATTATTTTGTCAGGTTTTCCTCCAAACTTTGCGGTCAACAGGAGACCACAGCATAATTTAGTGCTCTCCGATGGTGTCCAAACTTGGGAAGGAACGCTCGTTACAAGAATGCCATTCCAGTCCCTCTTCCATGCTTATTTTTTACACGTAAAAGCACAATGATAAAAAAAAAAATATTTGATAATACTCTGAACCTAAATTTAAAACTTTTCATCTTTGCAAAACTCCGTAGATCGCACCACAGTGGTAGTCTTGCTCACAACCACACCCAAGGGAGGAAAAAAAGAACTAAAATAAAAAACTCTGTAATGAAAGTGATATGAAATTACAGTCTAGGGTTTGAGTCTAAGCGGAGCGGGACCCAGGGGCTAGTCTCTGACACCTGCTGCCTATGTTAACAGTAAATAGGTACCTGGGTATTAATCCACTGTTGTAAGTGGTATTCTGGGAAGGGAAAGAGTGGTATAGTAGCATATATTAGATAAAAGGCTAGGCTTTACAATGCGCTGAGGTTAGGTTAGGTAAGGAAACAGGACAAGTGTTTCCTGACGTGGGTCTTAGTCAGATGATGACCCGCCGTTGGAGCTTTTGGTCGTCTGATCGAGGACTTCAGCTGGCTTACCGGTCAACCCCTTTAAAAATTATTTTCATAATTACTGCACTGAGGTAAGATAACAGCTCACAGCATGGAAAGTAAACCATGTAATAAAAAAAATGTTTACAGTCAAAGACAGAACAGCCAAGAAATCTCTGACGCAGAAATTACATAACCTTTCCTCGTCCTGTTCAAAGTTTTTTGTGTGTGTGATGATCAAGAATAGCAAAAACATACAGAAAAGATTGTAGCTAATCATCACGAAAGTTCCAGAAGCGCTCGTAAATCTTTAAAACTGCCAATTTTACGTACCAACACATGGATATGTAAATTGTTATACTTTTACATTACTGATGGAAATTTACCCTCGACACTGAAAAGTTGGAAAATTACATCGACCAAAAATGGCACGCATAAACTACAACTTTACTCTGCTTATCATTTTAGCTATTTGCATTATTATTATAATCATAACTAAGAGCTAAATCCACAAAGGTCATACAGCGCTGCATTAGCTATTTACAAAAACATTTACTTAGCATCAAAACTCAGATGGGTACTCTTAATAATTTTCAAAATACAACAATATATATTTACACCACAATGGTAAACGAAGTGTAAAAGTAAACAAAATTATACGTTCTTTATTTATATTGGTCAACATTAAACTACTTCGACTAGGTAAAAATAACTTCCTAAAGTTCTTTTACATCTGACAAAGCTGCAAGCTAGTTGTTTACGTTATATGTATGTATATGTGTGTATGCATACATATATGGTAACTACACGAACCAGTCATGGAGAGTCAACATTTAAGATCCCAACACCATGAAGGTACAGATTTACTTTTGGTGTGAGCATCCAAAGCTCTGTCACTCTTATTCAAATAAACACATAAACGCAGAAGATGTCTTGTAAGTAATTTGACTCAGCACTGTAAAAACAAAGTAATCGAAACGCTTGCACGTCACTTTAAAACAAACTAACAGAGTGCGATGCGGGATTAACACCCGCGACTTACTCTAGCAGTAACACGTGCGACTGATCTCTTCAGTTCCACAATGCACTCATGCATGCACGCACACACCACTAGCACAGCTCTGTTCATGTGGCTACAAATGCGTCTTTACATACAAGCACACATGCAGACACGCACACGCACGTACATACCTATGAAGGAAAGCGCACGAGCACACACACACACACGTAGTAGCGGTCAGTGAAGAGGCGGGGCCAGGAGCTAAGTCTCGACCCCTGCAACCACAATTAGGTGAGTACACACACACACTGACGGATAGGCTATACAAGGAAGCCAGAGAGGAAAGCGAGGATGAATGAGAAACAAAGGATCTTTTCCAAGTGTATCCTTTGGGACGTTATGTATTATAGACGTCAGACTATAATACAACGCAATAAGACTCATCCCAAAATTAATGGAGATACACTTTAAAAGATGAGGCAAAAGTAACTGAATCTAACGCCCTAGTGATTAAAGCGTAAAAGATACTCAGAGGAGTGAAGATGGCTATGGACAGATTGAAATGCAAGGAACAGGGCCAAGGGAACAAATGGAAACTAAAACAGCAGATGATCCAAAGAGATGAAGTCGTGGAGAAAAACTCCATACACTGATTGAAAAGTAGGTATGATAGGCCTATTGGCTCATGCTACGCAGGTCGAACTCACACCCAACCACCACACATATGCCCGTCCACTCTATATTTAAAAGTACCCATAATCTGCGCCCCAATGACACTACCTTGTAATTCGTTCCACTTATATACAACTCTAATACCAAAGCAGTGCTTCCCCAAACCTCTCTAAATCTAAATTTTCCAACTTGAATATATCTTTGCTATGACTCAACCTCTCCAAACACACATAAAAACCATAGGGTAAGCATTACGCTAAACCTGTCCTCTGAAGCACACGTAAGCAGAATAACATCAGACATAAGCAGGTTGGCAAACATAAGAATGGCCTTCAGATAACGGATTCCTTCAAGTCATTATTCACTTCGTACGTTCCTGAGTACGCAGAGCCAGCGTAGAACCCTCGTCTAGCTAAGCATTAAGTAAAAACTCATGAAAGCTCAATCGTGGCGGCTGAGCTACATATCGCATCTCTGAAGAAATATTGAACAAGAGGCGATATGATCACGATGACGTAGGGGTCATATAACAACTGGAGGGAATGAACGACAATCAGGATTGATCCAAGGAAGAAGAGGATATGACTAATTTTTTGGATCAAAAGCCCCTCACCATGTCCTCCATTGAGGGAACAGATGTCAGAAAACTCTTACTCATGGAAAGTGCAATAAAGTGGAAAAAATGCTCATTGGAAACTGAAATACATTTCATAATTAAATACAATAAAACAAATTCGTCGGTAAAATAAAATTTAAAAGGCTGGTCCAAGAGCTGTTGTTCATCTCTAATAAATTCAAATAGGTCATTACATCCATGAAATTTAACTCATCCACCGTAAATTCAAAATGATCATTAAACACACCCAGCAGCTGGCGTTAATCACCCGTAAACTCAAAACAGGTCATTAAACACACAAGAACTGAAAGTTAACCTTCATAAGCACGAATAGGAGAGCACAAGAGTATGTACTCTGATCATTTAAAAAGCACGTGCATGTGTTTCGTGAGTGCATAACTGGCAATATAAATTAACAGGGATTATAACATTAACTCCTAAACTTACACAAAAATGTCTATGTATTAATTTTAATTAACGAAAGCAATGTTAGTGTATGGTTTAAGCTGAATAATACCTTAAAGGATACAGAAATATAGAGTAAATATTACAGGGTTCTCTTGCATCTGAATTTGAGTGTGAAGCAACGGCAAAATGAATGAAATTTATAAAACATATAACAATAATAATTATCATTGTTATGAGTTAAAAATAGGCAGAGGAAAGGTGAGAGGAAACATGGGGAAGAGACGAGAAGACAGAAATATCTGCATAGTTCATTAATCCCGAGTTTTTTTTAACCCTGGGTGTAACATGTGGGTGTTCACTCTCCAACGGGATACATATTACACCATTTTTGCAACATAATAAACCACTTCAAACATAAGAAATGCAACACTGTTGAGGAGCTGCAATTATCATAAGACATCAGAGCTGACCCGGAGAAAACGCCACGAGAATCGCAAATATATCACCCAACACACGGTCGAATGTAGCTTTCTTCGGGGTGTTTAAGTTCGCAAATGAATAAGGGAAGAGCCGAGCGAATATCCTCAACCTTTCACTGCTCAATCGACACTGACGGGAAGTCGCGTAAGTTGCCAACTCCCAGGCCAGACGCCAGCGGGACATGTATGGGAGACAGACGGAGGAAGAAACACACCATCTTAACTCATTTTTACCCCGTTAATATCTAAAGTTTCTCATTTTTCGGGAGTAATTAACATGGATTGAATTTGGGTAGCTGGCGCGCAAGGGATTAGTGTTAAAACAGAGGAATAAAGAGGGTGGGGTTACTTGGTATGTGCGAATCGTCCAGTGGTGCGCATCATCTCTCGCCTCGCGACCCACGCCTGCGACTCCGACTTCGGCCTCGAGAGCACTACGACTCCTTAACTTGTGTGGTAGAAGGGAGATGGGGAGGCTAATGTATCGTGGTTCGTGGTCTACACTCTAGCGTGTGGAGAAGCTACTGTCTGATTCAACCTGCAGCCTTGTCCCTGTAAAGAGATGCGTGAAGGAATGGCTACTATATAGTAACTGAGTCTACAAGGGTAACATGAAGCTGCTCTAGCAAAGAGCTACTGTAGCTGGGATCTACTGTAACGATTCTTAGTTTATTAGGTTTAATTAAAGCTAATTGATTGTACGTTGGTTATTAAGTCTGTAATTCACTTGCACACTTTAAAAATACTTTACTTCCTATAAATATGATCATATATATATATATATATATATATATATATGATCATAATAATATAAACATGTCTGAGGGAGGAAAGTAGTACTGTGTGATAAACTAATTACTTATAATGAAATAATGGCACTACAGTGCTAAATGGCAACAAAATACAAAATCAAATAAAAATGTCAAGATTAAAGGTAAAGAACTTTCAACTTCTTGAATAAGAAAATCTTACTATTCTGGTTTGCTTCATCTTGCCTGAGGGTCGATGACACCAAACATCATCTATAATATATAACTACTCTGCCAGTGGAATCTGTTTAAGACCCAAAGTGACCCTAGCAATCTTGCTTAGCATTACCGCTCACAGTATCACATGCTGTGTGTGTGTGTACGCACCTAACTGTACTCACCTAGTTGTGGTTGCAGGAGTCGATTCATAGCTCCTGGCCCCGCCTCTGTTTGTGTGTGTGTATGTATTCCTCAAACGACAGTGAAAAAGAAAGGCCTTCGTCTTGTATCAGAAAGTCCCAAACTTACCATACAAGGAAGGTATTTCTCTCATCTTGCTAAAATATTGGGTATTATAAATAACTCATGACCACATAAAAACTACACTCATCTTTTTTCGACTGAATTCATATCTGAATAAACAACTCATTACGAATGTTGCCAGATCATAAACTTGTAAATAGTTTATTTCCACTATAACGTGATCAGCTTTCAGAATATTGAGGTTCAGTCCCTGGACCCATTATGTGCCTCTGAAACATTTTTGACTACCAACAACGTATATGTTGGTTCAGCCGCCGACATACGTGAGACCGCAAATGAAATAGATCATTGGAATAAAACGTGCTCGATTCTAGCCCTAAATAGGTACATACCTGTATGCTAGATGACTGTTGTGGGTCGCATTCTTTTAGAAGTAATAGTCTTTAGAAATGGGTGTACTTTCAAAGGAGTTAAAATATATTAACTATTAAAGTGAACTTTGTAATAAAAGTGTATACAGAGGGATAATGACGAAAGATGTGGGTATAAAGACAGAGTTAAGCTTTATTAAATAGTTAATGTTGCTCATCCTTGAGCATAACGTAGTCCCAATAAAAGCTTTTGCTGTATATTTTGTCTTTATACCCACATGTGTGGGTATAAAGAACATTAAGCACTCTTCCCTTCCGTGGTCTTGGTTAATGGATCGAGGATGAACACTCAACATGGTCCTAAAACATCTGAATAGAGTGACATCCTTCTACAGAAAAAGTCATAATGCCTTAAGCGTCAAATTCAGTTGAATATGACAATAGTTGGAGCCCGGAACCGAGTTGCTCTACCTAACACAGTAGCGGCCAGTGAAGAGACGGGGCCAGGAGCTGTGAATCGACCCCTGCAACCACAACTAGGTGAGTACAAGCCAGATTCCTGCGTCCCCAGGGGACGTCCTTAAATGGAGGTCCCTGGATACGTAAAGTTCACTCACTACAGTGCCAAGATACCCCTTCCTTAATTAACATAAACACACCAATAAGCAAACTTTGAAGCCGATTGGAAAACAAATTGTTTTCAAGTTATCGCACGAAAAAAACCTTGACGAAAATATCTTAGTATAGTTATCCCCCTTTCTCGGGATACCTAATAATAGGCTATCCATTGATTTCATTCTTGGATAATAGTTTTGATGTGAGTCATACGCTGATATGGAACACAGGGGAGAAAATTATAAGCATCGGTGTTATATAAGTCATTTCCCTGACCGCTAAGGAAAGATGCCCCCCATGCGAGTGATATTTGTTTTGTGAATAGTGCTCTGGAACATGCTATGTTCGCTCTCCCCCACTTAATTTTTTTTATTGAACTGACTCGAGGACGCCCGCAGTGTTCAGCTATCATATTCTATATGACAGTTACACTGTGGGTTAATGAAGGTCGGAACTTTCTATTTAAAACTTCAAATTGGGATTTTTTCACCTTCCAGCTTGGAAGTTTTAAACAGAAAACCACATATCCAGTCAAAAGTAATTGATGGGAATAAGGCTGATTGAGAACTATCTGCGTGAACTATTTCTGAAACATTTTATTCTGACAAATTTTCAAAACTTTATAGTAGTACTTTCTATTAATGACGCCTCTTGGTAAATCCACTGAGAAATACTCACTTCCTGGTGCATGTAATCTGAATACACACCTCTCGGTATATACACTGAGATACAAACCTCTCGAGACTCAGCTCCTGGCCCCATATATATATATATATATATATATATATATATATATATGGCCAGGAGCTGAGTCTCGACCCCTGCAACCACAATTAGGTGAGTACTTGTATAGTTGTAGTGGTGACAGTTAGAAACAAACAAAACATTCGTAAACATTTACTAGCCGCTACCATGGGAAAAATCATGATAACAAAATCGCAGAATTAAAGCCAAATGATATTATTTCGGGTTATATCGTCATTAGGGTGCACTTTTCCGCACACTCTCCACGCCCTCGCGCACTGTAATGACACCAACTAGTGATTCAGCAAGGAAAACAGGCCATGATGGTGGGCATGTAAACCCGCCAACGCCTCACCCTGCATGACTCCCGCCAATAATTTTCGCGCCAACGTGTCTCATTACCCGCATCCTAGCTTGGTTCCCTTAAAAATTACGCAGTTTCCCCTAATCTCAATATTAAAAAAACGCATGAATCATACTCAAATTAATGCATATACACACCCCTTAGTGGAGAAAGAAGGGGTGGAAGTCAGGGACCGAGGAGTGGTATTAAAAAAGGAGCCGTTGCGTTACAAGGACACTGCGTAAAAGTATGTGTTGATTAAGCACAAACCAGGGTCAAGAGGCTCGTCCGAACACAGCGTCACCTGCTTCACCTGTCCTTCATTGGCTGACACACCCGGGATGCTGCCGATGATGAAGGTACACGCATCCCTCTCTCATCTGACTACTGTTATGCTCCTTCTCTTTCTCTCTGTTTTCTCCCATCTCATTTCCCCCCCTTCCAACATATCGATTTTCCTTCTCTATCTCTTTCTCCTCTTCGTTTCTGTTCTCTTTCATTCTCTCTTCTCTCTTCACTTTCCCCTCTCTTCTTTCCTTCCAGCTTCACTTTTCCCTTCTCCCTGTTTCACTCAGACACTAAATTATTTTTGTTATTATGCTTATCCAACTATGCATATAAGGGCTCGTTGATAGATGATCTGTCCACTTCTTGACTGATGGTTATCTATTGGTTGCTTGATTGATGGTCGATCTGTTGACTGTTTGATTGACTATTGCTCTGTTGACTGATTAGATCAACTCTGATTTTTTTAGATGGCCTAGTGTTGCAAGCCTAATCTATACCACCACAAATCACCAGGACTCCGCAACACTGCTGAAATTCTGTCATTCAGCATTACCTATACCACCACAACTACGAGCCTCGCCAAGTTAAAACTGAACACTAGCCAAGTTAAAACTGAACACTAGCCAAGTTAAAACTGAACACTAGCCAAGTTAAAACTAAACACTAGCCAAGTTAAAACTGAACACTAGCCAAGTTAAAACGAAACACTAGCCAAGTTAAAACTGAACCCTAGCCAAGTTAAAACTGACCTGGTACAAAATATAACAGTATCAAAGACAATACACTGAGATCATAACATAACAGAGGTATAGACATGTACGCGCATGGCTCCTGACCAGCATAAGATCAGTTATGAGGGTGCCTTCACCAAATTTAACTTCAATAACAAAAACATACAGTGGGATCAAATCAACCATGTCCTAAATGAAACAAGCTGGGAAGATATCCTAAATAACATGGATCCGAGCCTTTGTCTAGAAAGAAATAACTCTGTGGCACTTGAGATATACTCAAGGCACATTCCTTTAAGAAAAAAGAAGAGAAGGTGTAAACTAGAAAGAGAGAGACACTCCCTATACAGGCGAAGGTGAAGAATCAAAGAGTTGCTGAAAGGGACCAGTATATCTGAGATACGAAAGAAGGCACAGGTCAGAGAAATGGTAAATATCAAACTTAAGCTTAAGGAATCATACAGGAGACAAGAAACACAGGAAGAACTTAAAGCCATAAATGAAATTGAAAAAAATACTTCTTTTCTTATGCCAAATCTAGGGCAAAAACAACATTCAGTATTGGACCCCTGCTTACACAGATGACAGCAAAGCAATGCATGAGATACCGAAGTCCCAATATGACTCAGTGTTTAGTGAGCCGTTAATCAGAATAAGGGTTGACATTCTAAAGGAATTTTTTATGACCGAGGCTCAAAATTTGGTTAATTAAAAAATTTCTGATATTATCCTAACACAAGACTTTGAAAAAGCAATAAAGAACATGGCCATGCACTCTTCCCCAGGCCCAGACTCGTGAAACTCCGTGTTCATCAAGAACTGCAAGAAACCCCTTTCACGTACCTTAAGTATTCTATGGAGAGGGAGCATGGAAACAAGGGTCATCCTACAGTCACTAAAAACAACAGACGTAGCCCCTTCCACAAAGGGGGCAGTAAAGCAATTGCAAAGAACTGCAGACCGATAGCACTAACGTCCCACATCGTAAAAATCTTTGAAAAGGTTCTAAGAAGCAAGATCGCCACCAGCCGCACAACCCAGGGCAGCACGGGTTTAGAGCAGTTCGCTCCTGCCTATCCCAACTACTAGACCACTATGACATGGTATTGGATGTTCTGGAGGAAAAACAAAATGCAGATGTGGTATACACAGACTTTGCGAAAGCCTTCCATAAGTGCGATCATGGTGTAATAGCGCACAAAATGCGTGCTAAAGGGATAACTGGCAAAGTGGTGAGTTAAATCGGAAGCTGTCATAGTGCAAAGCTCTGTTCCACAAGGCACAGTACTCGCCCCCATCCTGTTCCTCATCCTCATATCAGACATAGACAAAGATGTAATCCATAGCACCGTGTCATCCTTTGCAGACGATACTAGGATCTGCATGAGACTCATCCACTGAGGACACGGTTAACCTCCAAGAAGATATAAACCAAGTTTTCCAATGGGCAACGGAAAACAATATGATGTTCAATGAAGACAAATTCCAACTACTCCGTTATGGGAAACTGGATGAAATAATAATTAGAACTGAGTATACTACAAACTCTACTCATACAATAGAGCGGAAAAGTAATGTGAGGGACCCGGGAGTGGTAATGTCTGAGGATCTCACTTTCAAGGATCACAACAGTGCCACTATCACAACTGCGAAGAAAAATGATAGGATGGATAATGAGAACGTTCAAAACAAGAGAGTCCAAGCCACTGATGATCCTTTTTAAATTATTCTCTCTAGACTGGAATACTGGTCTACATTAACATCTCTATTCAAGGCAGGTGAATTTGCAGATCTAGAGAATGTACAGAGAACCTTTACTGCACATATATGTTTCGTCAAACACCTTAAACTGGGAACGCTTGGAAGCACTCGACTTGTACTCGCTGGAGCGCAGGTGAGACAAATACATCATAATATACACTTTGAAAATCCTAGAAGGAATGGTCCCTAATCTGCACACAGAAATTATTCCTTACGAAAGCAAAAGTAGGCAGACTGTACAAAATACCCCCAATGAAAAGTAGGGGCTCCATTTATACACTAAGAGAAAACACAATAAGTGTCTGGGACCCAAGACTGTTCAACAGCCTACCACCAGGCATAAGGAGAATTACCAATAGACCCCTGGCTGCCTTCAAGAGGGAGCTGTACAGATACTTAATGTTGGTGCCGGATCAGCCGGACTGTGGTTCGTATGTTGGACTATGTGCGGCCAGCAGTAACAGCCTGGTTGATCAGGCCCTGATTCACCGGGAGACTTGGTCGTGGACCGGGCCGCGGGAGAGTTGATCCCCGGAATATCCTCCAGGTAGTAACATATATGTAAATTACCTAGGATAACCCAAAAAAGTCTGACTTATTTTAGCGTATGAATGAGCCGTGGCCTGGTAGACAACGCTCTTGCCTCACACAATGACGTATCCGTGGTTCATTCCCCTGCCAGGTGAAAATATTGGGCGTGTTTCCTAACACCTGCTGTCCCTGTTCACCTAACAAGCAAGTAGGTACGTGGGTGTTAATCGACTGGTGTGGGGTTGCATCCTGAAGGATGCCAATGGAAGTAAGTCAGACAGTCCTCAATGACGCATTGACTTTCTTGGGTTATTCTGGGTAGCTAACCCTCCGGGTTAAAAATCTGAACAAAATCTTATCTTAGCATGTCATAAGAAAATAAGGTAGTCACACAGAAAATACGATAAAGCCTTGGAGGCCAGAAAATAGCGAAAAAAAATGGATAGGAAGTTAATAGGCGTGGTCAGGAGGTATGACTCGATCCGTACAAATACATGTAGGTGAAGACATCTAGGAAAATACATCTAGGTGAAGACATCTAGGCAAATACATCTAGGTGAAGACATCTAGGCAAATACATCTAGGTGAAGACATCTAGGCAAATACATCTAGGTGAAGACATCTAGGCAAATACATCTAGGTGAAGACATTTAGGCAAATACATCTAGGTGAAGACATCTAGGTGAAGACATCTAGGAAAATACATCTAGGTGAAGACATCCAGGCAAATACATCTAGGTGAAGACATCTAGGCAAATACATCTAGGTGAAGACATCTAAGCGAATACATCGAGGTGAAGACATCTAGGCAAATACATCTAGGTGAAGACATCTAGGCAAATACATCTAGGTGAAGACAATTAGGCAAATACATCTAGGTGAAGACATTTAGACAAATGCATCAAGGTGAAGACATCTAGGGAAATACATATAGGTGAAGACATCTAGGCAAATACATCTAGGTGAAGACATCTAGGCAAATACATCTAGGTGAAGACATTTAGGCAAATACATCTAGGTGAAGACATCTAGGTGAAGACATCTAGGCAAATACATCTAGGTGAAGACATCTAGGCAAATACATATAGGTGAAGACATCTAGGCAAATACATCTAGGTGAAGACATTTAGGCAAATGCATCTAGGTGAAGACATCTAAGCAAATACATCGAGGTGAAGACATCTAGGCAAATATATCTAGGTGAAGATATCTAGGCAAATACATCTAGGTGAAGACATCTAGGCAAATACATCTAAGTGAAGACATCTAAGCGAATACATCGAGGTGAAGATATCTAGGCAAATACATCTAGGTGAAGACATCTAGGCAAATACATCTAGGTGAAGACATTTAGGCAAATACATCTAGGTGAAGACATTTAGACAAATGCATCAAGGTGAAGACATCTAAGGGAAATACATATAGGTGAAGACATTTAGGCAAATATATCTAGGTGAAGACATCTAGGCAAATACATCTAGCAGAGTACCGTGGCCTGGTGGCAAAAGCTCACCCTTCACACGATGTTGTCCGGGTTCGATTCCCGGCGAGGGTTGAAACATTAATAATAATATCTTTATTTACTACAAGTACATGTACAAGGTATACAGTCCTAGCTGACATCAATGACATACTACTATATAGAAAGCCGCTTGTTATGCAAAGTATTTCGGGCAAATTAGGTCAGTGTCCCAGGATGCGACCCACACCAGTCGACTAACACCCATGTACCCATTTTACTGATGGGTGAACAGACAACCGGTGTAAAGAAACACGTCCGAAAACGTCAGGTGGTCCGGTGGTCTGGTGGCTAGAGCTCTCGCTTCACACACGGAGGGCCCGGGTTCGATTCTCGGCGGGTGGAAACATTTCGACGTGTTTCTACCTGGAGTCTACCTGGAGAGAATTTCAGGGGTCAACGCCCCCGCGGCCCGGTCCGTGACCAGGCCTCCTGTTTCCTTACACCTGTTGTCATGTTCACCTAGCAGCAAATAGGTACCTGGGTTGTTAGTAGACTGGTGTGGGTCGCATCCTAGGGGACAAGATTAAGGACCACAATGGAAATAAGACAGACACTCCTCGATGACGCACTGACTTTCTTGGGTTATCCTGGGTGGCTAACCCTCCGGGGTTAAAAATCCCAAGAAATCTTATCTTATCTTTTATGTTTCCACCCCTTCGTCGGGAATCGAACCGTGTGAAGCGAGAGCTTTTGTCACCAGGCCACGGAGCACCACGGGTGTTTCCCTTAAACCGCTTGTCTGTGTTCACACATCAGTATAAAATAAGTACCTGGGTGTTAGTCGACTGGTGTGGGTCGCATCCTGGGACAAAAATTGACCTAAATTGCCCGAAATGCTCAGCATAACAAGCGGCTTTCTATATTATAATTAATTTTCTTAATAAATATAAAATAATTATACACTTTTTTGTCAATATTATAATGACGATAATTATATAATAATAATAATAATAATAATAATAATAATGATAATAATTATGATAATAATAATAATAATAATAATAATAATATTATTATTATTATCTTTATTATTATTGTTATTTCTATTATTATTTTATTAATAATAATTATATGTAGGTGCCACAGGCAGCATGATTCCTCGTTCTCAAGATTGTCTAATGAAGATGGACGGAAACATTCTTTTAGATACATTTCTCCATAACAATCACCAACAAGAAGCCTAACACTCAATAATTCTTTGCATATAATAGTTATGAACATCAGCTAAAATAGTTATTGGTTACAAAACAACTTGCATTTTACATATAATAATAAAACAATCGAATACAATAAGGGTAATAGAATTGTGAAGCTAGTGTACAGGAACGCCTGGGTCGTCGCTCCTCACAGACGTCTTCTGCTGCTCATGCTGGTCGGTATTGTTCCTTTTCTTGCAGTAGAGTTGTTAATTATTCACTTATGTGTCCCTCCAGGACCGGTGGAGGACTCTTGATCCTAAGAACTGGAGCTGCCCTCCCTTTCCTTGGATCGAGTCGATTCCCTCCCCATTCCCCAAGGCGCTGTGACCCCATACAGGTTTTGCGCTCCTTCATTTAATGAAATACGTTAATAATGTCTTAACGTGCATATAACCAGGTATGTGTTATGTGTGTATAGCAGCAACAGCAGGAAAATTGGTTTAAGCATCTGTAGCCTTGGTCTTGTTTATCAGTATGTCAAACTAAATCAAGTAGAAATAACATTATTTTCTGGAGTTGTCCTGGGTTTTGAAATATTGGATCAGTTATTTATATAATTAATAAATATCCAAATTAGGCCCTTTTATGACTTAAGCATAATTTATTCCTTAACCTGGTATGGTCAAGCAAATGATAAAAAAAAAGCTAATACACACAAAGTAGCCGTCATAATTATGAACTTGCATAAACTAATCACACATAACAGGAATACGCACCATAATATATTGTTTAAAACAATAAAAACTGAGCCCATGGCTTGGTAGGCAGCGCTCTTTCCTCACACACTTGAGTGTCCGTGGTTCAATCCTCGGCCGGGTGGAAACATTGGACATGTTTCCTTACACCTGCTGTCCCTGTTTACCAAGCAATCAAGTAGGTACCTGGGTGTTAGTCAACTGGTGTGGGTCGCATCCTGGGGAACAAAATTGAAGAACCCCAATGGAAATAATAGATATTTTTTGATGAAACACTAACTTTCTTGGGTTATCCTGGGTGGCTAACCCTCCGAGTTAAAAATCTGAACAAATCTTAAACTATTGTCTTACTCACCTAACCAAGTATTTTGTAGGATTACCCATCCTATTGATGAACTTCTTACGTCTCCTAGGCACTGATAAAGCTACATTGTTCAGGGTAAAAGGGTCAATACCCTCCCACACCTGCTCAGTGGCACTCGAGAGTTTGGAGTAGAGGACCCATCCATGCAACCAAGCTTACACTTGATAAAGTTCCACATTCTCTCAGATTCAAGATCTGTGAGTTATGAGGCCAGTTATTAAAGCATGATACATTGTAATCATGTAGCCAATCTTTTATGTCTTTGGTAGTATGATAAAAGGCACCGTCTTGCATGTGAGAGTTGCCCTAGCACTTCCCGAAATTGTCAAGCTAGTAGTCTGCTAAAAGAATACTTATGCACTTGCATACTATATGAAGGTACTGTATACATAGATATATATACACACATTTACAGTAATTGTTACCAGTATACGTATACAACACGTGTAGCATTTCTAGTGCAAATTGTTAATTTGGCAGATAAAAGGAAAATGAATACATATATATATTTAAATGACACAGCACACTGAGGTATGGCTCATGTCTGGCTGAATGTAAATAAAGACAGGTGGCATTTTTAGGATAAATAACCTAACCTAACAGTAACTAAATGTAACTGTAACCTTATCGATTTTTGTTAATATATCCCCAAATAAAAATTTGCTGATGTAGTGTACATAGGTTGTATATACTGAAAATTGTGAAATAATAACCGCAATCAACTGAGTAGCTTCCAGTAACTATAGCCACACATGCAGGTGTGCCCCTTTTAATCATTAGTGCCCAATGATGTTGGTCTATTTTTCTATGAAAAATTATTTCTTTATACATTGTAAGGTACTACTTACCCTCTAGATAACACATTTAAAATTTATCATTTTTTTTTTCATTTCATCTTCAGTAAAATGAGTGAAATACTTGGAATTACACCTCTACCAGGAGTGGAGTACCCACTCACTGTGGCTTACTGTGGTAACTGCACTATGCCCATAGAGGTAAGTGTTAAGTAGAAAGTTAAGAGTGAACATAGATAAGAGTAAGGTGATGAGGGTATCAAACGATTTAGATAAAGAAAAACTGGATATCACATTGGAGAGAGGGATTATGGAAGAAGTAAATGTTTTCAGATACAATGGACCCCCGGTGTTTGTGATACTCCAAACTCGCCCTTTTATGTAAGTGTATTTTTGTAAATGCTTTTGTAAGTGTATTTTTGGGGTCTAAAAGAACTAGTCTACATTATTCCTTATGGGAATAAATTCGTTTGGTAATGGCACTTGAAAAAAATCACGAAAACCGGGGGTCAACTGTATTTGGGAGTCGATTTGTCAGCAGATGGGTTTATGAAGGATGAGGTTAACCATAGAATTGATGAAGAAAAAAAGGTGAGTGGTGTATTGAGGTATCTGTGGAGGCAAAGAAGGAAATGTATGAAAGTATAGTGGTACCAACACACATGGGTGTGAAGCTTGGGTTCTAAATGCTGCAGTGAGGAGGAGGCTGGAGGCAGTGGAGATGTCCTGTCTAAGGGCAATGTGTGGTGTAAATATTATGCAGAGAATTCAGTGTTTGGAAATTAGGAGGTGTGGAGTTACTAAAAGTATTAGTCACAGGGCTGAAGAGGGGTTGTTGAGGTGGTTTGATCATTTAGAGAGAATGGAACAAAGTAGAATGACTTGGAGAGCATATAAATCTGTAGGGGAAGGAAGGCGGGGTAGGGTCATGCTTGAAAAGGTTGAATGGAGGGGGTAAAGGAGGTTTTGTGGGTGAGGGGCTTTAAATTCCAGCAAGCGTGCATGAGCGTGGTAGATAGGAGTGAATGGAGACTAATGGTTTTTGGGACCTGATGAGCTGTTGGAGTGTGAGCAGGGTAATATTTTGTGAAGGGACTCAGGGAAACTGGTTAGCTGGACTTGAGTCCTGGAAATGGGAAGTACAATGCCTGCACTTTAAAGGAGGGGTGGGGTTTGGGATATTGGCAGTTTGGAGGGACTTCTAAACTGTCGTATCTGAGTGCCTCTGCAAAGACAGTATGAATGATGGTGAAAGTGCTGAATGATGGTGAAAGTATTTTTCTTTCTTTTTGGGTCACCCTGCCTCGGTGGGAAATGGCCGATGTGTTAAAAAAAAAAAATGTGTATACTACATACATACATATACATATACGTATATATATATACAGTGGACCCCCGGTTTACGTTATGCTCCAAACTCGAACAATTATGTAAGTGTATTTTTGTAAGTGCATTTGTAAGTGTATTTTTGGGGGTCTAAAAGGACTAATCTAATTTACATTATTCCTTATGGGAACAAATTTGTTTGGTAACACCACTTGAACAGCATTCTGGAACGAAATAATGACGTAATCTGGGGTCCACTGTATATACAGTGGACCCCCGGAAATCGTACTGCTCCTAACTCGAACAATTATGTAAGTGTATTTTTGTAAGTGGTTTTGTAAGTGTATTTTTGAGGGTCTGAAATGGACTAATCTAATTTACATTTGTCCTTATGGGAACAAATTCGTTTGGTAACGGCACAAGAACAGCATTCTGGAACAAATTATGTCCGATTTCCGGTGGTCCACTGTATACTGTATATACAGTGGACCCCTGAGTTTCGGTCATAATTCATTCCAGAAGGCTGCTCAAGTGCCATTACCGAACGAATTTACTCCCTTAAGGAATAATGTCAAGTAGGTTAGTCCATTTCAGACCCCCAAAAATACACTTACAAAAGCACTTACAATATTACACTTACATAATTGTTCGATTTCCAAGGTGACCGAAACTCGGGGGTCCACTGTATATCTATGTACAGTGGTACCTCGAGTTACGATATTTTTTTGTTCAAGAATGCTGTTCAAGTGCCATTACCAAAGGAATTTATCCCCATAAGGAATAATGTAAAATAGACTAGTCCTTTTACACCCCCAAAAATATACCTACAAAAGCATTTAAAAAAATAAACTTACATAAAAGGGCGATTTTGGGGACCATCGTAACTCGAGGTACCACTGTATATATATATATACAGTGGACCCTTGGTTTTCGTTGAAAATTCTTAACAGAATGCTGTTTGAGTGCCGTTACCGAACGAATTTGTTCCCATAAGAACAAATGTAAATTAGATTAGTCACTTCAGACCCCCAAAAATACACTTACAAAAGCACTTACGAAAATACACATACATAATTGTTCGAGTTTGAAGGTGAACAAAAACCGAGGGTCCACTGTATATACGTACATGTATATACAGTGGACCCCCGGTTAACGGCCTGCTCCAAACACTAACAATTATGTAAGTGTATTTTTGTAAGTGTATGTTTGGGGGTCCAAAAGGACTAATCTAATTTACATTATTCCTTATGTTACTAAATTAGTTTGGTAACGGCACTTGAACAGCATTCTGGAACGAATTATGGCCGTTAACCGGGGGTCCACTGTATATATACAGTGGACCCCCGGTGTTCGTCCAGCTCCAAACTCGCCCTTTTATGTAAGTGTATTTTTTTAAATGCTTTTGTAAGTGTATTTTTTGGGGGTCTAAAATATCTAGTCTACTTTACATTATTCCTTATGGGAATAAATTCGTTTGGTAATGGCACTTGAACAGCATTCTGGAACGAAAAAATAACGAAAACCGGGGGTCCACTTTATATCCAATTATTACATTAAAGTACATACAGTGTAACTAAAATTTTGCATTATCTTTTTATATTAGCATTGCTGTTTAGAGTTTTGTTACTTATAATTATCATTACATTTAAAAAGCTTATTTTTAGAGAGCTTGATTATATTAAACTTGGAATAAAATAATCTGACGAACTATGTAATATCAAATACAGTATTGTTAAGTTTAGGTTTTATTCTGCCCAAAATATTTCACAATAACCAGGGACTTTTAAAAATATTTGAAATACAGTATCACCTAATATTGTAACAGTTATGTAAATTTCAGAAATAAAACTTGCTTCTTTGTAATGGATAAGCTCTCTTTCCAGTATTGCGAGTACTATCCTGGGTATGAAAAGTGTAAACAGTGGCTGGAGAAGAACCTACCAGATATGTTTCAAAAGCTTATAGATGGAGGTGAGTGCCTCGCTAGTTTTTTGGTCCTCTGCTTCTGTCATAGTAAATGCTAAACTTGGCTTTCATTTGCTTATTTTCTCTTTCTTCCGACTATTGGTTTATTTGCATGTTTATTGTTGCTCTTTGAATGTAGATCAGTTTACATTTTCTGTTTAATTTTTGTTAGGTATCCCTAAAGGAATGCCTGAATTTTTTTCTTCCTCTATGGTTTTTCATTTATAACATGAGAACTCATTCAATTGACTTCAATTTTTCAGCATTACTGTACTATAACTAGGGTAAGGTTCGTGCAAGTATCGGCATATGCCTGTGCCCTCTGGTCAATTTTGTATAGAGCATGCCATATTTTGGATTCCATTTGATAATTTGAGAATGCCTCTATTGATCATTTTCAAACCCTAAATGCTGGAGTATCTTAATTACTGGGTAGGTAATTTTTTTTAACTAATCTTGGGCTGTATAGGTGCCAATTTTATTGAGAATGTTTAATCTGATTGGCATCAAATCTTCAGTGCAGAAAGCTTTGGATTGTTGCTGGACTGTGTTGGTGTCAATTTTGAAAATTTTTACTTATCTCCATAGTTATCCTAGTCTGGTAGGTTATAGGAGGTATGGAAATTTCAATTTATTAAATAAAAATTAGTTTTGTCATATAGTAGAGTTATAGAGAATTTGGAGTAGAATATAGCTGAGAACAGAAAACTGACAAATAGGTATTTTTTTTTGTGGTATTTTTAAGTTTCACTTGTTTAATGTACCCTTAGATATACCTAGATATCATCTTTGTAGTTTTATTGCACAGTCAGTCATATTCTCAGGTATGTTTATTCTTAAGGTTTTCATTTACATCTTGATGCCTTATCCAGTCAGCTTAAAAGTTTTCATTGCTGGTGAACTATAACTAGGAAAATGGTCATGGAACTATTGGAATGGGCATGTGTTATTTTGTCAATTTTGTAAACTCATTCCTGATTTTGGTTTCTATGTAATAACTTATAAAAGCCTCATCTGATTGGCTTAAAATTTTCAACACTGGTGTATCTATTTAGTAGATTGTTACAGAAGAGTGTTGGTGGTACTTTTCCATCTATATTTTTTTAAAATGGTATTGCTGATTCAGTATATGAAATGTATGATACCTTTTGGGTTTAACCCTTTCAGGGTCGGTGTCGTACATGTACGGCTTGAGAGCCAGGGTCGGTGCCATACTTGTACGCCAAAATTCTAGCGCCTTCAGATCAAGTGGGAGAAAGCTGGTAGGCCTACATGTGAGAGGATGGGTCTGCGTGGTCAGTGTGTGCAGTGTAAAAAAAAATCCTGCAGCACGCAGTGCATAATGAGAAAAAAAAACTTCGACCATGTTTTTGGTTTAAAACAGCGACTTTGCAGTGTATTTTCGTATGGTATTTATGGTTGTATTCTCGTTTTTGGTCTCATTTGATAGAATGGAAGATATATTACAGAAATAGAGATGATTTTGATTGGTTTCACAATGAAAAGTACCTTGAAATTGAGCTCAAAGTAGCGGAAATGTTCGATTTTTGCCGATGTTCAAGAGTAAACAAATCACTCCACACGTCCAATACAACTCAACTGGTGAGTCTGATATTCTTTCACAGGTGTGCTGATATTATTTATACCATTTTTATAATAATGCAGTAGTCTGCATAACAGCAAATCTATTTTTTGTGAAAATAAAAATTCAAAATGGAAAGCAAGAGTAATATAAGAGGGGCCTGGAGACGTGGCTAATGAACAGAGAAAATGCTATTTTAGTGCCAGGAATGTCTCTCTTGTTTATTCTGGACTCTTATTTTGAAATTGGCATCTTTTGAAATTTGTGTGAAATTGGCCAAATTTCCAATTTCTGACCACTGTATTGGGTAGTTGAAATCGGTAAATGGGCGGTTTCTTGTACTCAGTCGACAGAACAAATGGAGTTCTAGCGAAATAAATATGATTTTAGTCTACTGGCTCAAAGTGGGCAAAAATCGCCGATGCGTAAATATCACTAACTTCATGAGAGCGTAAGTTTTCCATCAAATTTTGTACTTTTGGTGTCATTGCCATCGGGAAAAGATTATCATTTTATAAGATTTTTTTTTTTTTTTAAATTTTCGACCCTGAGAGTGAGTTAAGGATCGGGGGTCTCGACCCTCAAAGGGTTAAGCTGTTTAGGTGCAAATTTATCAGTTTACTAACATAGTTAAAAAAAAACTTGGAATCCTTGAATTCTCTGCAGTAAGTGGAAGCATATAAGTGAATAATATTTAAGTAAACATTAGGAAGTTTTCATTGTATTCATGGATTTAGAAAAGGCATGTGATAGGGTGGATAGGGGGCAATGTGGCAGGTCTTGTAAGTGCATGAAATAAGAGGTAGGTTTTTGAAAGCAATTAAGAGTTTTTAGAACAGTGAGGCTCATACTAGGATATGTAGGAGAGAGTGAGGTTATTTTCCAGTAAAAGTAGGCCCTAGACAGGGATACATGATGTCACCAGAAGTGAATACTAGAGTGCTGGGGAGAGGTGTGGGATTAAAATATGCAGATTTTAATACAAAATGTGAGTTGTAACAGTTGCTTTTTTTTTGCTAATGACACTGCTTTTGGGAGACTCTGAAGGGAAGTTGCAGTGGTTGGTGGATGAATATGGTAGGGTATGTAAAAGAAGGAAATTAAAAGTGAACATAGGGAAGAGCAAGGTGATAAGGGTAACAAATAATTTAGATAATGAAAGATTGGATATCAGATTGAAAGGAGGGAGTATGAAGTGAATGTGTCCAGATATTTGGGAATGGGGTTGTTGGCAGATGAGTCTATGAAAGAATTGATGAGGGGAAAAAGGTGGGTGGTGCATTGAGGCATCTGTGGAGACAAAGCACGTTATCCATGGAGGCATAAAGGGGAATGTATGAATGTATGGTGGTACCATCACTTATGAGTGTGAAGCATGGGTTGAGAGTGTTGCATTGAGGAGGAGGGTGGAGGCAGTGGAAATGTCGTGTCTGAGGGAAATGTGTGGTGTAAATATTATGCAGAGAATTCATAGTTTGGAAATTAGGTGGTGTGGGGTTACTAAAAGTATTATCCAGAGGGCTGAGGAGGGGTTGTTGAGGTGGAACAAAATAGGTTGACTTGAAGGGTGTTATAATCTGTATTAGAGGGGTAGGAGTTGTCATAGGAAAGGATGAAGGGGGTAAAGGTTTTGTATGCAAGGGGATTAGACAGTCAGCAGGCATGTGTGAGCATATTAGATAGGAGTGTGAGCAAGGTAACATTTTTGTGAAGAGATTCAGGGAAACCGGTTAGCCAGATTTGAGTCCTGGAGGTGGGAAGGACTGTGCCTGCACTCTAAAGGAGGGGTGGGGATGTTTGCTGTTTGGAGGGACATCTGAAATGTTGTATCTTCGTGCTCTGGCAAGACAGTGATAGCGTGAATGATGGTGTTAGTGTTTCTTTAGAGAAACACCAGTGTGTTAAAAAATAGAATTCACTATGTGGCATAATTGTTGAAATTTACTACAGTACTATACTATCTCCATTCTAATGTGCATTTTTGTTATGGTTTTCATGTTTTGTCTTTAAACCCTGTATCATTGTTTGTACAGTATATCATCAGTACTGATGGTATACTGATTTTTGCAACCAAGATTTGTACCAAATCATTTACATTTAACTGTAGGTGTGTTATAACAAAATTGCTTTTACCTCTATTAAATGCAAGATATCACATTTATAATAAATATTTCTTCAGGTGATGTACAAGATAATATAGTTCTACACTTGTGTATTGGCAGCCGGTGTAGGCGGAGAAGAAGGCGGGGATGAAGAGAAGAAGAGACAGAAACGGGGTGGAAAGGGCATGGTGAAGGCAAAAAAGAAGGCTGAGGAAGGTCCCCGTAAGGTTGTGGTGTTCGTAGCGCCACGTGGCAAGAAGAGGAACACGGTCATCACTGGCCTAAAGACATTTAGTGAGTGACTACTTTGTACTCTTATTATTACATTCATGAGGTTAGGTTAGGTAAGCTTTTGGTCATCTGGCCGAGGCTTTCCGCTGGCTTATCGGTCCACCCCTTTAAAAATTATGGTCATAGTTATAACCATTTATTTTTTTACATTTCATGAGGGTGTGCTAAACCTATTGGAGTAATAATAGTGCCTGGGGGAATCTGATGCATCCAGGTTCAAATCAAGGAAGGGGAGCACAGGTCCAATTCCTTAGATCAAGAGCCCCTCGCTGGCATCAAGGAACTTCCTTTGAGGGATTTTGTACTCAAATATTTAACTTAATTACCATATATATATTAGGGTATACCTCATGGCTTTGTAATGTTTATTATACAGGTCGGCCATCACTAATCCGGCATCATTGGGACCTGTAGTGTGCTGGATTACAGAGTGGTTAGGTTAGAATACACTTAATTAACCTATCAATAGAGAGACTTTCTGCTACATCTTCATTTTCATCACTGCTTTCTCCTCCACTGGCTTGCTGCTGTGGATTTACAACCATCTGCACAATTTCTGAGTCAGTATAATGAAGAAATTTGAGTCAGTATAGTGAAGAAATTTGAGTCAGTATAGTGAAGAAATTTGAGTCAGTATAGTGAAGAAATTTGAGTCAGTATAGTGAAAATTTGAGTCAGTATAGTGAAAAATTTGAGTCAGTATAGTGAAGAAATTTGAGTCAGTATAGTGAAGAAATTTGAGTCAGTATAGTGAAGAAATTTGAGTCAGTATAGTGAAGAAATTTGAGTCAGTATAGTGAAGAAATTTGAGTCAGTATAGTGAAGAAATTTGAGTCAGTATAGTGAAGAAATTTGAGTCAGTATAGTGAAGAAATTTGAGTCAGTATAGTGAAGAAATTTGAGTCAGTAAAAGTGAAGAAGAATTTGAGTCAGTATAGTGAAGAAATTTGAGTCAGTATAGTGAAGAAATTTGAGTCAGTATAGTGAAGAAATTTGAGTCAGTATAGTGAAGAAATTTGAGTCAGTATAGTGAAGAAATTTGAGTCAGTAAGTTGACAGTATAGTGAAGAAATTTGAGTCAGTATAGTGAAGAAATTTGAGTCAGTATAGTGAAGATTTGAGTCAGTAAGTGGAAGGTTGATCAGATAACCTACGTGAAATTTGTCAGTATAGTGAGTAAATTCTTCGTAAGTGACTTGGAGCAGACTCCAGGAAATCGAAATGAGAATTTTGTACTGTGAAGGATTTGGGGTCATTAGAAGTATAGTATAGTAGAAATTTGAGTCAGTATAGTGAAGAAATTTGAGTCAGTATAGTGAAGAAATTTGAGTCAGTATAGTGAAGAAATTTGAGTCAGTATAGTGAAGAAATTTGAGTCAGTATAGTGAAGAAATTTGAGTCAGTATAGTGAAGAAATTTGAGTCAGTATAGTGAAGAAATTTGAGTCAGTATAGTGAAGAAATTTGAGTCAGTATAGTGAAGAAATTTGAGTCAGTATAGTGAAGAAATTTGAGTCAGTATAGTGAAGAAATTTGAGTCAGTATAGTGAAGAAATTTGAGTCAGTATAGTGAAGAAATTTGAGTCAGTATAGTGAAGAAATTTGAGTCAGTATAGTGAAGAAATTTGAGTCAGTATAGTGAAGAAATTTGAGTCAGTATAGTGAAGAAATTTGAGTCAGTATAGTGAAGAAATTTGAGTCAGTATAGTGAAGAAATTTGAGTCAGTATAGTGAAGAAATTTGAGTCAGTATAGTGAAGAAATTTGAGTCAGTATAGTGAAGAAATTTGAGTCAGTATAGTGAAGAAATTTGAGTCAGTATAGTGAAGAAATTTGAGTCAGTATAGTGAAGAAATTTGAGTCAGTATAGTGAAGAAATTTGAGTCAGTATAGTGAAGAAATTTGAGTCAGTATAGTGAAGAAATTTGAGTCAGTATAGTGAAGAAATTTGAGTCAGTATAGTGAAGAAATTTGAGTCAGTATAGTGAAGAAATTTGAGTCAGTATAGTGAAGAAATTTGAGTCAGTATAGTGAAGAAATTTGAGTCAGTATAGTGAAGAAATTTGAGTCAGTATAGTGAAGAAATTTGAGTCAGTATAGTGAAGAAATTTGAGTCAGTATAGTGAAGAAATTTGAGTCAGTATAGTGAAGAAATTTGAGTCAGTATAGTGAAGGAATTTGAGTCAGTATAGTGAAGGAATTTGAGTCAGTATAGTGAAGGAATTTGAGTCAGTATAGTGAAGGAATTTGAGTCAGTATAGTGAAGGAATTTGAGTCAGTATAGTGAAGGAATTTGAGTCAGTATAGTGAAGGAATTTGAGCCAGTATAGTGAAGGAATTTGAGCCAGTATAGTGATGGAATTTGAGCCAGTATAGTGATGGAATTTGAGCCAGTATAGTGATGGAATTTGAGCCAGTATAATGATGAAATTTGAAATTATGCTAGCCGAAATTAGTGCCGGATTAGTGATGGAACCGGATAACTGATTGGCGGATTAGTGATGGCCGACTTGTACTGTACTCCACATAATTCTATTCTGCTTTTCTGTCGAGGAAATTTTAGTATCGTCTCATTGGATTAGCTTCAGTGCTGAATTTTTAAATTTCACATGTAACAGCAAAGTATTTATTAACCCTTTAACTGTCTTATCCATAGATCTACTTTAACCCATTAACTGTCCAAATGTATATACAGTAGGGCCCTGCTTTTCGGAGTTTCGTCTTTCGGCGTTCCGTTCACACGGCGAGTTCAAATTATGACCAAAACTTTTGTATACGGTTAGCGTCTTTCAGATACGGCGCGCGCCACCCAGTTTGTTTACATTTTCCGTGAGCACATCTCTCTATTATGTAATCATCACTCTTGGGCACATTAAATGTCCAATTTTACGTCAGTATAGACATCTTCATTAATCCATCTATGATATATTCTTCAAAATTATATGAGAAACACGTTACATAGCATATAAACATGCTGTTTATATGCTATGTAGGTGTGGTTGCCGGGCGGAGGGAAAACATTACGTAATACTAATAATAATCACTCTTGCGCACATTAAATGTCTTATTTTACGGTAATATAGACATTTTCATTAATTCATCTATGATATTTTCTTCAAAATAATTTAAAAAAAACGCGTTACATAGCATATAAACATGATACATACACCCACAGAATAAAAATTGACAAATATGATATTTGTTTACCAAGCGACTTTGTAGAAGTCGGAAGAATTACGTTTTCTCTAGTCAAACACTGAGGGATAACTGTAGAAAAATATTCCTTTCAAATGCCTTCACTCTATATATAGTTATTCACGACCCTTGTGGGTTTAGCACTTCTTTTTTATTATGATAATAATAATGGTAATACTATCATTAACTCTAAAAATAGTGTGTTGCATGAGAATGGGAGTGTTGCTGTTTGTTTATTTTGTACTAACTTGTACACAATGTAAGAGTATTTGTATTGAGGTATGTAATTATTATTATAATAAAAAAATTATTTTGAGGTAAAAGTCTCACAAACTCTTACAAACGTATGTGAATGAACTAAAAGTGGACACGTATTAATCGCATTCATTTCGCCTGTCCGAGTGATCGCCCACTACCTGTTCAGTTTGTTTTTTTACCTTCTCTGAACTCCGTATCTCGTTCTCTCTCTCGTTTACTCTTTCGTTTACTAGTTGGCTCTCATTGACTATGGCGTCTAAGCTTAGTTGTGATAAAAAGAGGAGTCGTAAGCCTCTTACTTTAAGTGCCAAGTTAGAAATGATTAAACTCGGTGAACTGACTTTTTTGGGTTATCCTAGGTTGTCTACGCATATTTGCTATGTATGATAATCTATGTAACTGTATTTGTGTATACCTGAATGAACTTACTAACAAGGTATATGTTGATCGCTGAGATAGCCATCAAATACAGTTACATATAGCAGCATATGTGTAGAGAACCCAGGATAACCCAAGAGTGTACTCACCTAATTGTGGTTGCAGGGGTCGAGACTTAGCTCCTGGCCCCGCCTCTTCACTGACCGCTACTAGGTCCTCTCTCTCCCTGCTCCATGATCTTTATCATACCTCGTCTTAAAGCTATGTATGGTTCCTGCCTCCACTACATCACTTGCCAGACTATTACACTTCCTGACTACTCTATGGCTGAAGAAATGCTTCCTAACATCCCTTTGACTCATCTGAGTCTTCAACTAACACTCTTGCTAGGAGCTAATGCTGCTGGGGATTGCAAGTTAAAACCTATGATAATTTATCACTCAGAGAATCCTAGGGCCCTAAAGAACTATGCAAAAGGTAGCCTCCCTGTTTATTATAAATCCAATTCAAAAGCTTGGATGACTACTGATCTTTTCATAAATGGGTTCACAGACTATTTTAAGCCAATGTAAATACTTTAAGGTCAGTAATAAGTGTACTCTGTGTGTATCTTACTTTTTATTGTGTTTTTTAATGCCTAGTGCTATTGCTAACTTAATATAAGTTAATGTAAGCTTGTTGTCTGGCATTTATATGCATTTAGAAGTGGAAAAAAATAGCGTTCTGCTTTTCGGCGATGTCTGCTTTAAGGCACTAGCCTGGAACCTAACCTGCCATATAAGTGGGGCCCTACTGTAGTATACGTTTTTACTGCTAGCGCTCCGACCTTGATTTTCCCCATAAGAAAGCATGTAAAAAAAAACGTATATATGTATATACGTTCGGAGCGCTAGCGGTATAAACGTATATATACGTTTGGACAGTTAATGGGTTAATGATGCCAGGGTTGCTTATATAGATTTATGTTTTGATCTCAGCTTCCTCAGATAAGCTGTAAGTGGTCAATTTTGGTCTAGACATGAGAGAATGGGTTTGTGCTGTGAGTGTGCACTGTATAAAAAAAATGATTTTATTGATTGCTTCTTGGAATCACTTGATAAAATGGAAGATACATCATTGAAATGGAGATGATTTAGGTTTGTCTCAGGCCTGGAAGTAGCAGAAATTAGTGGAAATACTGTATTATTTTTTATGATTTACCTGAGCACGGATAAGGCCTTCCTACGCCCATGCCTTAATTAAACCAAGACTAATCATTCCTGGTTATATTTTATTATCCAAGAAATAGGGTAAGTCTTTGATTTGTTGTGATTTCAAAATGGAGGACAAGTGTAATATAGGAGAGGCCCGAGGACATGATTAATTAACAGGGGAAATGTTACTTTAGTGCCTGAAATGTCCACAGTATTTATTTTGGACTATTTTTAAACTGGAATTTGTTGATTTTTTTTTTTTTTTTTGTAAAATTAGCAAAATTACCGAATTCTGTGCATTTTATAGAATAATTCTGATGGTTGAATGGGTGGTTTCTCGTGCTCAGTCAATAGAATGGAAGGCATATTGGCAAAATAGCTAAGAATTTGGTTGAATTGAGCACTGGAATTTGCTGAAAATAGGACTGTGGGTAAAATCACTGATTCATAAATTGTGCCCAGACCTCTAACTTTGTGCCTGCATAATTACGTAAGCTTTCAATTAAATTTTGTATTTTGGTATCATTACCTTCAGAAAAAGGTAATGATTATTATTATGTATAATAAAAAATAAGTGCTAAACCTACAAGGGTCATACAGTGCAGTAAAAATACCTGAATCAAATTCCTTCAGATTGTTTTATGTCTCTTAAGTGGCATTTACTAAAAATCTCATTTTAATAGGGGTTTGGTGAAGTATATTATAACATTAACTCTGCTGGGGAATATGGTAATTTTAATTTGTGATATTGAACTATAGTACTGTATTTAGATTTTTGTATTACTGGTTAGTATTTCACACCTCAGTTGAATTGCAAAAAACTCCACTCTTGTCTTTAGAGCAAGGATTTCCAAATGTAGGGTTGTGACCCTAAAACAATCCTGCTAGTGTCTTTTAGCAAATTTCCATCTTCAGTAGGGAATGGAAATTTTCATCACATTTATTGCTGTACTGCACTTGCATTTTTTAAATTCAGTGGACCTTCGGTTTTCGTACAGCTCCTAACTCAAACAATTATGTAAGTGTATTTTTGTAAGTGCTTTTGTAAGTGTATTTTTTGGGGTCTGAAACGACTAATCTAATTTACATTCGTTCTGTAACGGCACTCGAACAGCATTCTGGAAAGAATTATCAACGAAAACTGAGGGTCCACTGTATAGTGTAGGCATGCCTCTGGCAAGATGGTGATGGATTAAATGATGATGAAAGTGCTTCTTCCTTTTTGGGTCACCTTGCCTCGGTGAGAAACAGCCGATGTGTTAATAAAAAAAAATAGTTGCTAGGGGAAAAAAACAGATAAAGTAACTTTATCCTCTTCAGAAATGGGCAGGACTTGACTTAAGGCAAGCAGTCCTAAAATTACCAAGCAACACAACCACTACAATATGTGGCTTCCATGGTGTAATGGTAAGAATGTTGTCTTGGTATTTTTAGGGTTGCCTTCTTGATTGAATCCTCTTGTTTTTACCATTAATTAGAAGGATTTATAATTTGTAATTTTTTTTTTCAGATATTGATCTTAAGGTTGCAGCAAAGTTTTTTGGGACAAAGTTTGCCTGTGGTTCATCAGTGACTGGTGACGATGAAATTGTTGTTCAAGGTGACATTAAGGATGACTTGTTGGACCTCATACCTGAGAAATGGCCAGAAGTAAGATATACTGTTTCATTGTTAAATACTGTGCCATATTATAGAAGTGTACCATACAAGTATACACAAATATGCTCCTGTGATTGATAATTGTGGTACCAAGTTTGTTGAGAACCTTGTGTGATTATCTGTTTGCAATTACTCGATACCTGTTTATAGCTTCAGGAGCGGAGCTTTGCTTGTAATATTCCATCACTAATATGTTCGTCATATATATTAAAGTTCCAATGGTTGTATCACACACTACCTCTTGTGTCTTCATCAGTTTATCCATTTTACTCTTATTTGTACTTAGCACCCTTAGTGTGTACATGTTTCTTTCATAAGCTCTATAAAATGAGTTAATATTTTCATTATTAGTGCAACTCTGTGTTCAGACTTTTATAATACACAGAACTGACTCATTTTGAATTTGCTGCTTTTCCTGCAATATTTTTCATTAATATAATTTATCTGCAGATTGAAGAAGACAGCATAGAAGATGGCGGCGAACATAAGCGTTAAACTGACGTGAACATGTCTGTTAACCTATCGTAATGATGTAAACGTTTAAATAAACTTGTAAAAATTAATCTTTGTTTTATTTTGTTAATTACAGGTTTAGCACTTGGTTATGATTATAATAATTTATTTTGTTAATTAATATTTAAAGTAAAGATTATAAAACTTAGTCAAATGCTTATTCTTGCTCTTAAAATATTCCATGAATAAGTAACTTGTTTATTATTACAAATATGAATAGTAGAGTTTGCTTTCACTTAGTGAGTGCCCATTTTTAATAGTTGTAAAAGTCACAAGATTAAAACTTTTGGGTAATATAGAAGGGGTCACTATTCATAGGGCTGGGGAGAGGTTGAGAAGTTGATTTGGGCATGTAGAGGATCGACTGTAATGAGATTATTATAAGAGTTATGTGAACCCAAAATTATTATAATCATGGGAGAGCACTAAACCCATAGGATTATACAGCGCATGGGGGGGATGGAAGGCATTCAGGCTCAATTCAGGGAACCGGAGCACAGATCCAATTCCCTAGATCAAGAGCCCCTCACCAGCGTTCAGGATATGCCAAGGGTAAGAGGGGGGGAGTTAATTTTTATTATATGAGTTATGTGAACCCAAAAGGGTAATGCAGGGAGGGATATGCCACGGGTAGGAGGGGGGTTAGTGGAAGTAGAGAGTGCAAGAGTAAAAGTTGGTGCAATAAGCTAGTTTATTAAAAAAAAAATGCATAAAAAATGGGGCTTTCAATGAGGATGTTCAGTGGTAGAGACAGTAGAAGTGAATCTTGTGAGCCTGCTGATAAACAGAATTTATCAAGACCTATATAGTGGACTGTGTGGCAAAAAGGATGTATAAATCTGGGGTGGAAGGTAGGAGAAGGGGGTAAACAAGGTTTTGAGTTTTAGGGGCTTAAGCATCCAGCAGGCTTGTGTGAATGTGTTACAGGAGTGAATGGAGGCAAGTGGTTTTTAATAGCTGTGCTGTTAGAGTAAGAGCAAGGTAACTCTTATAGAGCAACTGGTTAGCTGAACTTGAGTCCTGAAGGATAAGTGGGGGAAGTTGGAGTTGCAGTGTAGTCCAAATTGTGATTTCAGCACACTTGGCAAGACAACTAAATGAAATGATGTGTTTTGGAGTCACCTTGGCAGTAGATGGCCATAAAGGTAAGAGAAAAAAAAAAGGGAGGGCAATTAAGGGTTAAACACCAGTGTGACTAGCCACTGATGTTCCTCTTTGACCTCTGCAATCTTCATATCTTTCTATATGACCCTTGTGGGTTTAGTGCTTAATTCTGATTATTTTTATTATAATAATACAAAGAATAAAGATTTTATTTCTTTGTAAAGGTTCCAATGTATAATTACAATTTTGGTTTGCTAAATACAAAGAAAGCCACTATCATGCTGGGGTATTTCAGGCAGACTAATCCTAGTATATAATAACTACTTAAATCTAGACAACCCCTGTGGTTTAGCGCTTCTATTTGATTATAATATAATAAATCTAGACAAGATAAGAGTGGTTAACTTTTATTAAAATCTTTATTTAACCTTAATACTAATGTGAGGTAGTCAAGGTGGTAGTTTTAATAAGAACCTTGAAATTGCACATAATAAAAATATTACAATTAATGGTTCAAGCAGTAATATTTCATGGATTGGCAGATGTTTAATAGACTAGAGGTCATATAATAACTGATTAGAAGTTGGTTTAGTTAGTATTGAAAGTCCTAAATTTATAAGTAGTCAGGGGATCCTTTACCGGTTCAGGTAGTGAATTTCAGATCTTCGGGCTCTTTGTGTGCATTGCTGTATAACCCCTGTGGTTTAGCGCTTCTATTTGATTATAATAATTATTTGTGTGCATTGCATGTTTGCAGTGAGAGACTGACATAAGGGATGTCAGTGTCTTATGCCTTGTATTGTGACTGTGCATTCTGTTGTAGCTGTCAAGAATTTTGGAGGGTTTATATTGGAGTTTAATGTTCTGAATATGTAGTAGGCACAATAATATGAGTGTATGTCTCATATATTTAGCAAGTTCAGGCTTTTGAAAAGTGGTAGGGTGTGCTGTCTAGCACAGGAGCTGGTAATCATCCGCACTGCAGCTTTTTGTTGGGTTACTGAAGTTTAAGATGGTTGGCTGTGGTTGATCCCCAGGCAAATACCATAGGTGAGGTAGGGATATATTAATGAGAGGTATAGGGTAAGGAGTGTCGTTTGGGGTACATAGTATCATATCCTGGAAAGGATGCCTACTGATTTGAAAATTTTCTTAGATATATGCTGGATGTGGGAATGAAATTTAAGATTACAGTCAAGAAGAAGACCTAGAAATTTACCCTCAGTGTGTGTTGAAATAAGGGAACCATTTATCGATATATTAAGTTGGATATTTAAGGCTATGTTTCCAAACAGCATGAAGTATGTCTTGTCTATGTTGAGAGAGAGTTTGTTGGTCATCATTCAAGTACAGTCAACCCCCGGTGTTCGTTAGCGTCGGAGTTCGTCCAAATCAGTGTTCGTTAGGTTTTTTCACGAGAATTTTGGCTCGGTGTTAACGAATCCGCTCGGAGTTGGCGATTCATCCCGGACGCGTACGCGTGGCCCAGCTGGGCCCGGGCACTCCACTCAGTGTGCTATTGTTTACAAGCGAGCGACCACCACCCACACATTCATACCAGTATATTGTCATTATTCCACTGTTTTTAGTGCTTGCAACTGCTAAATAAGCCACCATGGGCCCCAAGAAAGCTCCTAGTGCCAAGCTTGTGGTAGAGAATGTCAGAAATACGGTAGAATTGAAGGAGATGATAGCAAAATATGAAAGTGGAGTGCATATCGCTGAGCTGGCCAGGCTCTATGGCAAATCCCATTCAACCATCTCTTCCATTGTGGCCAAGAGAAAGGAAATCAAGGACGCTGTTGTTGCGAAAGGTGCAAGTATGGTCACAAAACAGAGATCTCAAGTGTTGGAAGTGGAAACTTTGTTGTTGCTGTGGATCAACGAGAAGCAAATAGCAGGAGATAGTGTTTCGCAGGCGATAATATCTGAAAAAGCCAGGCAGTTGCATGATGATCTTGTTAAGAAAATGCCTGCAACGAGTGCTGAAGTGAATTAATTTAAAGCCAGCAAAGGCTGGTTTGACAGATTTAAGAAGCGTAGTGGCATATATAGTGTTGAGGCAGCCAGTTCTGACAAAAGTGCGGCTGAAAATTACGTGAATGAATTCGTGGGGTACATAGAGGCTGAACAATTCCAACCCCAAGTGTTCAATTGTGACGAAACAGGCCTGTTTTTTTAAGAAAATGCCAAACAGGACCTTCATTACACAGGAGGAAAAGGCACTCCCAGGACATAAGCCTATGAAAGACAGGCTAACTCATATGCTTTGTGCCAATGCCAGTGGTGATTTTAAAGTGAAGCCTTTAGTGGTGTATCATTCTGAAAATCCCCGAGCGTTTAAGAGATAGTGTCGCCAAGTCTATGTGTGTGTGATGTGGAAGTCTTAACAATAAGGCATGGGTCACTAGGGACATTTTCTTGGACTGGTTTTATGAAGTGTTTGGCCCCAGTGTGAAGAAATATATCGAGGAAAATAATTTGCCACTTAAGTGCCTCCTGATAATGAACAATGCTCCTTGTCATCCTCCAGACTTGGCAGAGCAAATTGTGCAGGACTGTAAGTTCATCAAAGTGAAGTTCTTGCCCCCTAATACCACTCCTCTTCTCCAGCCAATGGACCAGCAGGTCATTTGTAACTTTAAAAAACTACACCAAAGCAATGTTTCAAAAGTGCTTTGATGTGACCGTAGACATGAATATGACCCTAAAAGACTTTTGGAAAGATCATTTCCATATCCTGCATTGTGTAAACCTTATAGGTAAGGCTTGGGAGGGAGTGACTACCAGGACTTTGAACTGCCTGGAGAAAATTGTGGCCAGACTGTGTCCTAGAGAGGGATTTTGAAGGTTTTGGGGCTGAGCCTGTTGTGGAAGAAATTGTGGCACTGGGCAAATCCATGGGGTTGGATGTTTGTACCGAGGATGTGGAGGAGGGCAATGAAGAGATAACCACTGAAGATCTGCAAGAGCTTCAACAGCAACAGCAAACAAGAGACCACAGTTCAGGAAAATGGTCCAGAGGAGGAGAAACAGAGCTGGAGGAAGGTGCCTTCTTCAATGATTAAGGAGATGTGTGCAATGTGGACCAAGGTGCAAACATTTATGGATGATTATCACCCTAACCAAGCTGTTGCAGGACGTGTTGGCTACATGTACAATGACAATGTGGTGTCCCATTTCAGGGATGGTTTAAAGAAATGCCAGACACAGAGCTCCCTGGACAGATTTTTTGTTAGAGAGGGTTCCAGTGACTCTCAACCTGGTCCTAGTGGCATCAAAAGAAAAAGGCCAGTAACCCCAGAAAAGAACTTTGCCACCTACAGTGTTAATGGAAGGGGATTCCCCTTCCAAACACTAGCATACTACTCCATCCTCTCCCCTCCCGTCTTCCACACATCAACAACTTTTCAATAAATGTAAGTGACGTGTTATTGTACTATTATTTCTTTATTTCTCATAAAATTGTGTAATTTAATGTCTATATGTTGTAAAAAAATATTTTGATTTTAATACTTTTGGGAGTCTGGAACGGATTAATTTTATTTCCATTATTTCTTATGGGGAAAATAGATTCGGAGTTCGTCCAAATCGGTGTTCGACGGGCCCTCTAGAACAGATTAATAACGAGAACCTGGGGCTCACTGTATATATTTTTAGCAGCTCGTTGTTTAGTGTGTGTAAGTATAGCTGGGTTTGAGTGGGAGTAGACGCAAGTAGTGTCATCTGTGAATAGAACTGGTTTAAGGAGTTGGGATGCATTGGGGAGATCACTGATGTAGATGAGAAAGAGTGGGGGGCCTAGGACACTACACTGGGACACTCTGACAGCTACAGGCTGGATAGTGGAGGCGACTCCATTTGCATATACATACTGGTGTCTATCGTCAAGATAAGATTTTAGGTAATCGAGGGAATGTCCTCTAATGCTGTAATGATTTAGTTTTAGGTGCAGGAGATTGTGGTCCACTGTATCAAATGCTTTCCGTAGGTCAATGAAGAGCCCCAGAGGATATTAAAAAAGAAGCGCTAAACCTACAAGGGTCATACAGCGCAGTGTTCTGATTGTAGTAATAAAAATAATATCCACATCTTGAGCTCACAAACTTTGTCTTATGTTCCTCTGACATCAGTCTCCAAAAATCCATAAATACAACAAACCACTCCTTACTCTAAGCTTTGCTCACATGCTTCAATGTAAACACTTGATCTACACATTCCCTACCCTTCCTAAATCCTACCTGCTCCTCTGCAATCCTACTTTCTAGCTTACTACTAACCCTTTCAATAATAATTCTAACGTAAATTTTACCTGGTATACTCAACAGGCTTATCTTTCCATAATTCTAACACTCGTCCACTTTTCCTCTATACATAAGAACTATGCATGCTCTTCATGGTTGGAAATTAAGGTATAAGGCAGAAAGTCTAACGATTTCAGCAAACTAGTAATTATTTTAGTAAATTTACTATGTCAGCTACTTTATCACTTTCAAGTATAACCAGTGAGAACTGATGCCTTTTGAATCTTACAAATGCAGTTCACTGACAGCAATGGTTTGAAGTTCACCTTTAGTTGCTAATCATTCTTGGTGAACTGCCAATACAAAAAAAAAAAAAAAAAATCTTTTAGCAGCAGAGACTAACCATCTGAACAGAATGTAGGGTTGGCCACAGCATATCATGCATAACCCTATGACGACTTGTAGATTCAATTGTAAAGCCACTTCGAACAAATAGATGAAAGTGAATCGATTGAAACTCAAAATCGTATTAACATGATTGCAAACAAATCATGAAACAGGTGGGGTTTGAATTAATGTGGGATACATCTATAAAACCCTGCTTGTGGTCACATGCTAACTTCCCTATGGTGTATATAAATACAGCCTCTCCTCACTTAGCAACATACTCGTTTACCGACGACTCGGACCAGTATGTATCCCTAAATAATGCATAGAGCTGATTTCTTCTATTCTGTTTATTACAATATACAGTACACTACTGTATAAACATTTAAAAATATACTAAAAATGTTATACAGTTAGCCCTCAACTTTCGCGAGCTTCGAACATTAGTGAATGCCCAGCCACCCAATCATATTTACCAAACAAATGCAAGAAAAATGAGTGTCAAGGATTTGCGCCCTCAGACAGTGAAGGGTTGTTGGAGGTTGTGGCCAGTGTGTGTGGGTGATTTTGTCGGATTTGGTCCTCAGGACGAGGTTAACAAAGCTGTGAGGAAGACTGTGGAGTTAGCAAGGCTAGTTGGTGGTGAAGGGTTTAAAGGCATGCAGGAGGGTGAGGTGAGAGAACTGGTTGAACATCATGCACTGGGCCTAAATGATGAAGAATTGTTGGAGATTGTGCAGACAGAGTGTGAGGATGAAGAAGAGGAAAGTGTTGCTGAGGCCAATCAACCTCAAGCCCTCACCCTTGAAAAACTAGGGCAAACAATGAGAATGACAGCACAGCTCAAACAATTTATTTACGACATAGACCCAGCGATGTTGAGGGCTTTGAAGGTGATGAGTGACATTGATAGGAGCATAATTCCCTACAAAACTGTAGATATGAAGAGGAAACTGTCTCAGTTGCTCATCACAATGTTCTTCACAAGGAAGCCTGCCACTACCCCTACCGCCTCACCTGAACCTCAACCCGTGGCAGAATCTGACTCCTTTGCTAACTCTTGACACTATAATCACCTCCATTCAACTGTCATCAGTAACTGCATGGCTAACTATCACCACCATCATTGTCATCATCATCACAAGTCGTCAGAGTTCGTCTACCTAACATTACGAGTGGTGTGTGTTTTGTTTGTTCATTATTTATTAAACCATATTATTATTATTATAATCAAATAGAAGCGCTAAACCACAGGGGTTATACAGCGCTGTATTAAACCATAATGTATATACAATATTTTATGATGTTTTCATGTGTTTTATGATTGTTCGTGGTTCAATAGGTTAAGGAAGCAATACTGTTAGGCTAAGTAAATGCTATTATTATATTTCCCTACAATATATTTGCACATGTGTGTGAGCATGTTAGATAGGAGTGAATGGAGACGAATGGTTTTTGGGACCTGACGAGCTGTTGGAGTGAGCAGGGTAATATTTAGTGAAGGGATTCAGGGAAACCGGTTATTATAGATTTAGCCGGACTTAAATCCTGGATATGGGAAGTACAGTGGACCCCCGAGTTTTGTAAACCCCGGAAATCGTACATTTATGTAAGTATAATATTGTAAGTGCTTGTGGAAAAGTATTTTTGGGGGTCTGAAATAGACTAACCTACGTGAAATTTTTCCTTAAGGGAGAAAATTCGTTCGGTAATAAGTTTTTACGAAACTCGGGGGTCCACTGTACAATGCCTGCACTTTAAGAGGGGTCTGGGATAGTGACAGTTTGGAGGGACTACCCTAAACTGTCGTATCTAAGTGCCTCTGCAAAGACAGTGATTATGTATGAGTGAGGTGAAAGTGCTGAATGATGATGAAAGTATTTTGTTTTTGGGTCACCCTGCCTCGGTGGGATTATTATTATAATCAAATAGAAGCGCTAAACCACAGGGGTTATACAGCGCCCTCGGTGGGAGACGGGCGACTTGTTGAAAAAAAAAAAAAAATTGGGCATCAAAACATTCGCAAATGCTACAGTACAGTATTATATTTTCCTACATCATATTTGTGCACCAAACATTTGCGAATTTTCAAGATTCGCGTGGTTCTTGATCCCCTAACCCTCGCGAATGTGGAGAGCCTCCTGTAAATGGTGCAAAGGTAACATTAAACAAAATCAAAGATGGTTGATAGTGACGAATTCGTTTACCGACGAGGTAAGTGAGGAGAGGCTGTATGTGTACCTAGTTGGATGAATCTTAGAGCTGGCTGGCCTAATGGGTAATGCACTGGCCTGGGAATTTTAGGATTCTCTTGCCATGGATTCAAACCTTACCTGTTCCATGATTAATAGATTTAAGGTTCTTGAGTGATGATGAACATGCAGACTTAATGACCCTCATGTAGCTGATAGGCTTAAAAACCAAATTAACCATCCAATAAGTTGTACTCAACACTGCACTAGGTTGTTACTTAACATGACTGCCATATCAATGTAATCCACTGCATTCATAATAAATAACACAAAATATCAACGAAATTCAATTCACAATCGATTCTGTTGGGGAGGATCTGATACACTAATTTATTTCTTGAAAGAGGAGCATAGGAATATATAAGAGCCAAAAAGTTACTTATGTTTATACTTTGTAATGGACCAAACTAATTCTTGAGGTAGGAGAATGGGCTGGTGACCTTTTTTCACCACAATTTAAGTTTCATGAATCAGTACAGTATATTAGAATGCCTTTCATACTGTATATCAAACAAATGAAACATGCATGGATATACAAAATTGTTCAGTAGATTGCAAAGAAATTTTCACTGATAAATTTATTCTTTCATGTTGGTAATTTTTTTTTCATTGTCTCTAAACCTGAGACAATTTGCCCGAACTCTGCCTCCCCACAGTTCTGTACACTTGAGAGCAATAAACAAAGAGAGGAAAGTAAGCCGATGTGAATATGTTAACTATGGTATTCATGTGAGCAATGCACTAGGTAGCATTATTATTATTATAATCAAAAGAATGCACTAGGTAGCAGATCTGGTGGGATGTCACTATGTACATCTTACATCTTGATGGTTTGTATTTTTCAGTGAGTACCCTTGGGTTAAACTATCAATTGGAAACATTCAAAGTTCAGCTTCTTCAGGTTAGTTTGTGGCAGTCTTTTTAGTGACAATTTCATATACTGTACTGAATTCCAAAAAACAAAATGCCAGACATCAATTTTAGACATCTTCAACAGGTAAGTCATCAATTCACACAGTAACAGCTTATGCATGAATTGATAATACATTCTGATGTAGAGACTATCACAACTAGTGTACACAGTCCCTCACGCAGAATCTTTCAAGTTATCAGCAAGCTTGAAATTCTAAGGATTTTTTTAAAAAATTTCAAGACTGTTTGTTTAGATGAGCAACTTGCATAACCTTACAAACCAGTAATTGATTCGAAGTAAACAATACAGGAACCTTGGTACTTAGCTCCGTACTCGAGCAATTTGGTACTCCAACACTTTCTTCGGTAAAAATAAATCGCTCGGTAGTCGACTATTTGTTCGGCACTCGACCAAACACACACAATCTGTCAGAACATGTGCGTCAGTCTCCCCACAGCTGTCGCTCAGTCCAAAACTCCGCTGAACTTCACTGTAAACTACTACGTGCTTTTTGCATTTTTTTTAATACTCTATTAGTATTTGTATAAACAAGTCACCATGGGGCCTAAGAAGATTAGTGATAACAGCCAACCAAAAAGAAAATTGGTTAGTGTGTGTTTGCCCTGATGTAAACACTGCCTCCGCAAAGTCGCTATGACTGTATTTTTGGGGGTCTTTAACAGATTAATCAAATTTACATTATTCCTTATGGGAAAAATTCGTTCGGTACTCAGCCTTCTGGAACGAATTAAGTTCGAGTACCGAGGTTCCACTGTAACCTTATATACCGATAATCGATTCAAAGTAAACAAGTGTTATCATCAAGAATGGGATGTAATTTTTAAAACTTTGTCTTTATTATGCTTTTATTATTATTATGATCATAACTAAATGCTAAACCCTTAAGGGTCATATAGCGCAGTTATTATGCTTTCAGTTAATGTAAGAAACTGCAACATGATCAACCCAAGCCATAAGTTGCTGATGAAAATCAATCACAGCCTTGTGAGCCATTCATCCCACCAGTATACTGCCAGGCTCCATTTAAAATAGAGTTGACAGATGTTGGTATTTCATTTGAACACAGGCACCCAAAGACCGACCAGATACAAACTGCCGAGAAATAAATTCATCCCTGGAGAGAACTACCTGGTACAAATTTGCCATGATGCAGAATGCTGGGAAAACCAGAAATTTTCAATTGTCTTAATATCAACAATATATAATAATCTGTTTATTTTATGCCTCTGGTAAAGGCACATTTTGCCTTTGCTCTGCTGTTTGGAACAGACACTTGGAGTTTTGGCAGGAAGACCACTTACAGAAATAGTCAATGTGTACTCAAAACTAAAACACTTTAGGAAGATGAGGAAAACTGGCCCCCAAAGTTGCTTGGATGACACTTAAGTCACAAAGTTTCTTGAACTTGGTTGAGAAGAAGAGTGATATCCATCAACTTTATTATTTAGTACATTTACTTACTCAAAAAATAAGTCTTAACTATGACATCTTACAGTTAAGATATCTGTTTTTAAAAATACTTATTATATCTAATATAAATTAAATAAATATACATTAATGCATCTAGTAATTATTTAGTAAAATGGCAATTCATAATTTTAAAAGTGCAGCCAGCATCTATATACAATACAGTATTAATAAAATTCTTGTAAAGAAAACAACATTTGTGAAGTATTCAAAAAATTCATCAATGTGACTGGAAACTTCAGTTGTCAGATATACTCAAGAACATTCATGAGCTGAGGACTGAAGACTGAATATGGAGGACTGCAGTGATCAGACATTTGATGGGACTGGGAACATGGCAGAGGTAACTAAAAATGTTTCAGCTATCAGTAGACATCGTCAAAAAGCTGTACACATTCACTGCATATGACTGTAGGAATAATATTTTTTTTTCCTTAACTCATTCACTGCTATGGTATTACAGTAGCACTTTATAAATGTTGTTCTGTTATTACTGTTTCTGTGCACCTCACATTGTTAATAATGGAACTTTCTGTTTCGTCCTCAACTTTGTCTTGTCCCAGTGTATTAAAATTCCAGTAGCACGAAACATAATGGACACAGCAGAGAAAATAGCTTTGTCTTCAATAACAAATTTAAGAGAAACAACAACTTGCAAGACTGGAGTCAAGATTATTATTATGGTATATTCAAAGGGGAAGTGCTAAACCCTTAGGGGTCATACAGCACCTGGGGAGGAATGGGAAGCAACCAGACTCAATCCAAGGAAAGGGAGGATAGATCCAATTTCTTGGAGCATGAGACCCTCCCTGCATCAAATCACTCACCTGAGGGGTGGATTGTTTCAAGAAAGAATATTACTTTCCCAAAAATTCAAACTTACCAGTGAGTGCCGAACGCCAGGATGCACTGGAGTTTTGCGAGTTATACTGTGGCATAATGTCTTTTCTGATTTCTTACAGAACTAGTTTCATTTGTAACCCATTTTATGAAGCATTCATACTTGTAGCAGTCATCACAATTTTTTAGTTCATTACATGCCTTGTGATTGTTGGAAACTGTATGGGTTACACCACTGGACTCGGTAAAAAGCTCCAAGGGAGAATGGAAAACAATGTGTCTGATTACTAGAGTATAGATTCGGTTAAATCTATTGTTCAACAAACCAGATGCATCAATGAAAAAAGTTTTATGATAAAATATTATATTACTACGAATATTTGTCAATTGTGAAATACGTACTAGTTTTCGCATGAGGTTTTGTACAGTGTATTAATTAATAACCAAATTCCATTATGTATATTGTACTGTAAATAAATTTTTTTTAGTACAACAGAATTTTTATAATTTCTATGCAATTTAATATATAAAATAAGGAACATGTTAGGTATACTGTAGATACTCAGAAGTACTGTATCTCATTCTTCAAGTTGCAATGTGATCATGAAGGGTACTGCCCTCCTCCCACTAGCATACCTATTAGTAAATAAAGCAGATATATATTGCCTAAACCTTCATTATTTTAATGAATAAATAAAATTATCTCTATTTGCCAATACAGCAGTTGTATTCTAAATTTAATGCTTTGTACATATAAATTTTTATTACAAATGTGAAACACTACTGAGCCCTTTAACAAGCCCCACAGTACAGTATGAAGACAGCATACAATTCTTGCATCTTATTTGTTCACAGACTAAATACCTTAACCCTACCATTTTATACTAATACTATTTTTGTATAAAATAAGGACTCTTGAAGAAAGAAATGCTCATTTTCCAAACTACCAAAGCTCAAGTTGGGCAAAACAGTTGTAGGTGCCTGGCTGTCACGACAAAGTATACATCAAATCCAGGATATCAGCAAGCTATTTTACTGTCATCTCTACCCAATCATACTGCGAACAGTTTTGCACAAAGTGATTCCTGAACCATGGAATTTAGAGTAATATGCTTCCTAAGATGTGTTCAGAAAAGAAAAATATCCGGTACCTTGTTCCCTTTAAATGTAAAAGATGGCCACACAATCTTTTTCGAGCACTTTCAGCCACTGACTATCTTAACACATTTAGATTCTTTTATAAAGAATGCAGCAACACAAAACATGATAAAGAAATCTAAGTCGCATTAGTGAAGTAGTCACTTTCCTGCAAAAAATTTTTAATAATTGAGGAGGATTGTCAAAGCACGAATGCAAAAAGAAATGCACAAGGAAGAGACCATGATAAGTGCTCCGTGCATGGACAATGTGAGGTTTAAGAGTGTGACAGAATAAACTGGGAGAAAGGGCCCTCCTGTTTGCTTTTTCCATGGTAGTGCTTCAACAGGTGACCCAACTAGTCTTAAAGGAAAAAATGTATATATATGAATATATATATATATATTTTTATATTCTATATATATAGATATATATATATACCATATAAGTTAATGTTCTATCTACACAAGGTTACTGGCATTATTTAAATAAACGGCACAATTAATTTCAAATTCCTTCAACTGTTGTCAATGTCCTTGGAAACATAACTGTCCTTAATCTGTGATTCAGATTTTGAAAATAAACAAAGGTAAATAATTAAAGTAGGTGGACATATCCAATCAGAGGCTACAAACCTAGAATTCTGAAAATAATCACAAAGCATTAAAAATTTGACTTGAAAAGTATGTCAAATATAACATTGACTGCACTTCAGGTATGCTGTTCTATTTTATTTACATGCATTGCATAACTTTATGAACTGAGGAATAATAACTCCACCAGCAATGAACATAGTTAATATACATTTTCAAACAGGTTTTGTCCTTTTATGTAAGACATTAAAAATGTGGTGAGACTATAGACTAACTACATGTCTAATGTCATCCACACTGATCCAAAAATTGTATTACTGTATTCTGTACATGGTATGCCTACTGCATCCGTTTCTTCTTTGATTCTGGACCGGTGAATTTGTATGCTGCTTTCCTTTTGTTTCGAAACTTAACATTTTGCACGGATCCGTCAGGTGGGTCTTGAAGAACAAAGATAGTTAAATCACAATTTTCACATTTGTTTGTTATGACAGAGGTGACACAGTTTACCGTTACAGCAGAGGGATCAAATTGACAGTAACAATTTGGACAGTTTTCCGGACATGGTTGACTTGGGAAATGTACCACCAAATAGTTGCCATTTATTGGGGCTTGCACAACAATATTTTTCAAGCTACAAATCTTAAGAGGTTTTGTTTGTTTCTTTGGAGAAGGTGTTTCGTATCTCCCTGTTTTCTTAAGACCAGCACTAAGACTATGCAGCAAGACAGTTCCCGACCTCTTTGATTTCTCTGACTCATAATCCTGGCCACTTCCAGATTCTGAAGCAGGTGATGGCAAATTTACTGAAGTATTTCCTGATAGATTTGTGCTCCTTACAGGTGTATAATTAGTTTTATCGGTTGATAGGTAGGTGCTACTGGGGCGTCCTACTGACCCTTCTGAAGAGCGTCCGGTTGTAGCAGATGTTCGAATTACAGTCGGTTTGGTAGTGGTGTTGATTGGTTGTTTAGTTGTTGATTTGCCTGATTTTCTGTCAGTGGTGTATTTATGGCATTTCATTATAGCTGCTTTCCATGGGGCATAGTCCTCAAGCGAAGCTAACTTCGCCATGTAAGATTCTATTTCCTCAACAATTTCTGCAGCTGATGGTGGACCACTTAAGCCTGCACAAAACTTTTTTATCACGAGTTCCTTTCTTATATAATACGCCAGAAATTCAATGGGATCAAGTGTCCAATTTTTAAAGCTATGCCTTCCTGAAGCACTTTTCTTGCAGACAGCTTTTTTAGGATCCTCTAAATCTTGAAGCATGTCGCATCCCACCAATCTTCTATTGCAATATGCACACTGAAGGTGACCGAAGAAAAGATGAGACTTAAAATCAACACACTTAACATTGGATTCACACACATGACATGTCGCTTCTACATGTTCTTCACCGATATAAACATGGTTTTCCTCAAAAAAGTGTGTAGTATCATCATCATCCAAAAGGCCATCCTCTTCTACTAAAAGTTCTTCAGCATCATTATCCTGGCTTGGAAGAACCTCGGGCATACCACTGTTTCTATTAGGAACATCACTACTACTGACAGCTACAGAATCAATACTTTTATTAGCAGAGACTTCTTGGACATACTTTTTGCTGGATGGTAACCTTTGTACATCAGCATCATCCTCAACTGCAATATCCTCTGGGGTTACGGAACGACGGGGTGATTTGGATTGAAGGTTGTTAAATGGGTCTTCCGGCAAAGGATCAACAATCATTTTTCTACTAGCCTTTGTTGGTCTATTCTGAATCTCTACAAAATGGAAACCACCATCAGCATTAACTGACAAATTAGCAGTGGTATTAATATTTTTTCCTTTTTCAGTTTCGAGAGGGGAATGTACTGAATCATCTAATACCTGCCTTACACTTACAGCAGGCTTAAGCCCTTTGCTGATCTTAGGCCCATGTTTGTCAGTGTCTTTCTCATCAAATGAAGATGGCTCATTGCTTGATGAATCATGTGATGGGCTCATATAGTTGGACAACGTAGTGTCTGGCACTTTTTGTGACAGGTCTTTCCTATACCTAGGCTTACCAGGAGATTTAGGTCTTGTCTCATTTTCTGGTGTTTCAACTGGAGAGCTAGAACTATTAGTTTGAACATCTGGCAGGCTGGAATTAAGTAATGTATTTTCTGACTGATTTGATGAACTGGAAACTGCATGCAAAGCTTCTTGCTTATCTGACGAATTGGAATCATCTGGTAATGCATGTCTTGCCTGAGAATCTAATGAATGTGAATCATGAGATGGAGACTCTACCTGACTGTCAGGTGACTTTGCAGTGTGAAACTGTTCAGTTTTATGTTGATCATCTGACAAGTTTGAATCTTCAGTTGCACTTATCTGAATACCTGATTGGCCAGAGCCCTGTTTTCTTGAAGTTCTAGGTACAGTATCCAACACCTCAGATTTGGAATTTTCTTGTTCCAAAGTTCTGTGTTGCTTATCTAATGAACTAGCTTTGGAACCCTCATATACTGAAGTCTTTACTGCATTATCAGAGATGGATTCAGAATTCTCTTTCATAGAGTTTTTAGGTAGATTATCTGAGGAATTGGAATTGTCTTGCATTTCAGCCCTTGTCTGAGAGTCTGACTGGGGAGAACCCTCTCTCAGTCGACTGCGTGAATAATTGGAATAATTTATAATGGGAGACTCTTGACAGCCTGAAGAGATGGAAGTATCCCTTAATGCATTAAGTGTGCCACCTTTCAGAGGTCTTTCTGAAGAGTATGAGCCATCATGCACATCACTTTCTAGTCGGCCTGCCGAGCTGTTCAAAAATTCTGGCCGTGATCGACTCTTTGATAGGTTAATGGCAGAACCTGAATTGTCTAGTAAAGCTGCAGCTAATTTTGCATTTGATGAATTGGAACCTCCACTTGATACAATTGTCTGTTTATGAGGCACATTAGCCCCACTAGGCAATACAGACCCTTGTGCATCTGATTGGCCAGAATCTTCCATGGATACACACCTTGAATGCCCCTTTGAAGAGCCAACTGGGTAGCTTGTATCACTGCATAAAGTTGATTCTAGCTGATCAACTGATGGATTGGAATCATCACGAACAACTGAGTCTAATGGATCAACTAATGGGTTTGAATCATCATGAACAGATTGCAATGGATCAACTGATGAGCTGCATTCATTACGAACAACAATGTCTAGTGGCACAATTGGTGGCTTGCAATCCACACGCTCAGTTTTCAGTGAATGAACTCGAGAACTGGAATCATCCCGGGAAACGGAGTCTAGGGGATCAACTGATTGGTTAGAATCATCACGAACAATTGAGTCAAGCTGATCCACTGATGGATTGGAATAATCACGGGCAGCAGTGTCAAGCTGATCATCAGATAGATTGGAATCATCAGGAACAGCAGAGTCTAGCTGACTGTCAGAAGGGTTGGAATCATCAGGAACAGCAGAAACTAGCTGATTGTCTGACATATTTGAATCATCACATGCAGCAGTTTCTAACTGGCCAGGAGGTGGGTTGCACTCATGGTGTAATTCAGCATTCTTCTCACGAATTAGTGGTCTTGAATCACGATGCAAAGCAGGGTCTAGATGACCTGCTGATCTGCTGTAATCATCAGGCTGTGGATTTCCAGGCTGTCCTTCTGGTGGGTCATTTATGCCGCTACTTAAATTAGCAATATCTGAGAAGTCACAACGTGTAAAGTCATGAGAACTGCTTAAAGAATGAGATGTCTTGAGACTTAATGGTTTGACTATTAGGCCACTTGAAGTGGGAAGAGGTGCAACATGTCTATTAATGGAAAGTTCAAGTGGAGCCATGTTGCTTAGATTTACATCATCAATGGAAGATCGGCTAACAGGAGGAATACAGTGCAGACCAATGGGAATATTAATACCCATATCTACTGGCCTCTCTTGAGACATAAGCCCCTTAGTTGGCTCTGTATCTTTAATTGTACTCTGAGAATATGGTGACAGTTGTGCACTGTAATTAGCTGAGGGCACTGCTTCTTCATTATGGCGTATATCAAGTGATGGGTGCATCGAGACCACAGATTTCTTACTGGTATGCTGTAAGTCTTTCCATAGTGACATTATTTCCGCTTCTTTTTGTTGCTCAGGATTAGGGGTAATAGACCGCTGTTGATCCTCAATACTGACCCGTTGGCTTACGTGACCAAGCTGTTTGTCATCATAAGTATGCTGACTCTGCTGCTGCTTTTGAAGGTGTTGAAATATATGAGGAAATTCCTCACTTGGTCTTGGTTGCACTAACCTTGGTTGTTGGTGCTGGCGTCCAAATCCCATAGGCTGAAATTGAGCCAATCCAAGTTCTTGTGGCAGAGATAATAATCCTGATTGTTGGTACTGTTGACCTAGTCCTGAATGATGCTGCTGTTCAAATTCGAGCTGTTGATAATTCTGTGGAAATCTTGGTTGCTGGTACTGTTGTCCTAATCTTGGCTGTTGATATGGTTGCCCCAATCTTGGCTCCTGGTACTGTTGCCCTGACTGCTGGTACTGTTGTTGTTGCCATGATGGCACTGGCGACATAGGTTGCATTGCTTGATGGGGATGCCGTGTCCCTTCCATCTTTGCACTTGTATGCAGCAATCTCCCTGCCAATGAAAACCAATGACACAAAGTAATAAAAATACATGTTTAATAATCTGTACATTTACTCATGAGTGATTAAGCAGAAGCCTGCAAAACATTTGCACTAACAGGTTTGCTGGTGTTTCCATCCTTTCTTATGAAATTAAAAACTAAGTACAGTAATTCATATCATTTATGCTTATTTTCCTGTATTTTTTCTGGAATCAGTCCACGGAAATGTTAGTGTGTTAGTTTTCAAGATTCAAGAGACATAACATGTGTGATAAATGGTTTTCAAAACCGACAAGTTGTAGAATTGAGACGCTTATGCAACATATGGGAATCTTTATTGAAGAAATGTTTCGCCACACAGTGGCTTCATCAGTCCAATACAAAGCAGGAAGGTACATATAAGGAGGAGGACTTTGAGGTAATCAGTCCCTCAGCCTGGAATCGATGTGTTCAGTCCATCACTCTTGTAGGAAGTACAGCATAGGGCCAGAGAGGTGGCTTATATACTGCTTATATACTTTCTGCTTTGTATTGGACTGATGAAGCCACTGTGTGGCAAAACGTTTCTTCAATAAAAATTCCCATGTTCCATAAGTGTCTCAATTCTTCAACTTGTCAGTTTTCAAAACCATTTATCACATCTGTCAGACACTGCAACATCATGGAATCATGATACAAAGAATTCTTTAAAACTTGTCCAACCTTTGGACGAAGACCTACTTACACTAGTGGATGGTCTCACTGTGATCCCGCCTCCTCCTGCTTCGACTCACCTGACTGCAGTATATAAGCCACCTCTCTGGCCCTATGCTGTACTTCCTACAAGAGTGATGGACTGAACACATCGATTCCAGGTTGAGGGACTGATTACCTCAAACTCCTCCTCTCCTTATATCTTCCTGCTTTGTACTGGACTGATGAAGCCACTGTGCGGTGAAACATTTCTTCAATAAAGATTCCCATATGTTGCATAAGTGTCTCAATTCTTCAATATGACAACATGCATAAAAACTAAAATGACTGGTAAAACTGAAGCACCTAAAACTGATTAAGACCAAGAACATACTGAAGGAAATAACCAAAGATGGCTATACACAACAGCAAGTGTTACAGGAAAACAAAACTGAGTTGTATTGTAATGAATGTAGATGGCACAAGAGTCTGTATCCTGGGATAAGCCCAGATTTTAAGACTGCCCTTGATAGTACAGTAGTACCTTGGTACTTGAACTTAATTCATTCCAGAAGGCTGTTCGAGTGCCGATCTGTTCGAGTACCGAACAAATTTTTCCCATAAGGAATAATGTAAATTAAATTAATCCATTTCAGACCCCAAAAATACACTTACAAAAGCATTTTAACAAGCCTAGCATGTGTTTGCCTAAACACAATGCTTGTCTATCAGAGTGATAGACAAGCAAAGGCTTCACTTTTATATCACCACTTGCATTCCCGCACAACAAAAGAGAGAGTCTGCTCTTCACTGGCTTGTGTCCTAGCAATGACTTCTCCTCTTGAGTGATATAGGTTCTGTTTGGCATTTTTTTCCAAAATAAACCTGTCTCATCACAATTGAACACTTGTTGGGGAATAAAACCCTCAGCCTCTACATAGTCACTAAACTCACTGACGTATTTCTAGGCAGCAGGTCGTGTTGTTTGGTCGAGTGCTGAGAAAACGGTAGACTACTGAGAATTATTTTTTTTTACCGAACTAAGCGTTCAAATACCAAATTGTTTGAGTTGGGAGCTGTTCAAGTACCGAGGTACTACTGTATGTTGGTAAGACAGTAACTATTCAAGAGAGGTTCTACCATCAAGCCATACAAGTGTGAAACTGAAGCAGCATGTTCGTAGACAGCAACTATCCAGAGGTGCTGTACTACCATTCTGTCATGTGAGTGTGAGATGGCAGTAGTAGGTTGATAGACAGCAACCATCTAGAAGTACAGCCACTGTCATTAAAGTGTGAAATGTAAGCACAATGACAGTACAGGTCCACATTCCTTTATCCAAAATTCTGAATTCGAAAAGTTCCGAAAACCAAAGTTTTTCGTGGAGTGTGGAGCATCAGTTGTGTCTCAGCACTTGTAGTGTTTACACGTGCATCTGCTGTTCACTGATATTTTGTTTTTGCTTTTTATTTTGTGACTGTTTAATTTCACTGTGAAAATGTCAAAAAGATCTGCAGATACCCCTATGGGTAACAGTGAGAAAAAGAAAAGGAAGCATCTGACGTTATCATTAACGCAGAAAGTAGAGTTACTGCAGAAGCTTGATCATGGTGTGTCAGTGCGGCGTCTTACTGAAGAATATGGTGTTGGAACTACCACTGTTTATGATTTTATGAAATGGTGTTAAATACAAATAAGCATGAGAATAGTAGTGATGATGATAATGATGACATTGTGAACACAGGTGAAAAAGTCCTCATAGACGATATGGTGAAAATGTGTGATCAGTTAAGTCTTTAAAAACGCCGTCTGTCATAGTGCTGCTTCATCACTTGAGAATCATGTTCCTGGTCTATAATTATCCCATTATTTCATTTATCAATATATTACTCTATAATAAACTGTAGTAGTATTTGTAGTCTTTATTTATCCCACTTAGTGTAAGTATTCTTACATTTTTGCAGCAGTGTTAATGTTTGATTATTGGGTGCTGCCGTAGACCCCACCTTCATTCTGAAATTCGAAACACTACTGGCCCCAAGGGTTTCGGATAAAGGAATGTGTACCTGTACTACCACTCTGTCACATGAGTGTGAGATGGCAGTAGTAGGTTGGTAGATAGAAGCCATCTAGAGGTACAGCCATTGTCATTCAAGCGTGAAACATAAGCACAATGACCCCCCCCCCCGTTTAACGATTGTACGTATGAAGTAATTGTGAACACCCAGAAATAAACGAGTACCCGCCCCCACACTTAACAACCGCTTGCTGCCTGTATTATGACCAGATTCCAGGCAGCCAACCCCTTCCTCACTCATATGACCAGATGTTATAAAATTATTGCCTATCATTTCACAGATGGGACTAAATACAGTGGACCCTCGGTTAACGAATACCCCGGAAATCGTGCAATTATGTAAGTATAATTTTGTAAGTTCTTGTGGAAGTGTATTTTTGGGGGTCTGAAATAGACTAACCTACGTGAATTTTTTCCTTAAGGGAGTAAATTCGTTCGGTAATGGCACTTGAGCAGACTTCAGGAGTGAAGTTTTTACGAAACTCGGGGGTCCACTGTACAGTGTTTCCTGCATCAGCAATCAATGTAGTGTTTTCATATTTTTTGCAGCATCAGTTAAAATATGAGAAAAATGGGGATAATGTTCATATATACAGAATAAAGTGTTCATCATCCCAGGAGTAAAAGGTTGTGGTCATGTCTGTACTTTCCACCATTCCTTCCTCCTTTCACCAGAGATGGGTCTATTGTTTAGTAGTCACAGTGGGGTATACCTACCATCACTATGAGTGCTTAACATAAAAAACATGAAAAAATATCAAATTACAAAGAGTAGTAGTCAGGAAACATCATGTTTTTGTTGTTGTTGGGTTGAAGAGTTCTGACAGCCCCTAGGCCATCTACTACTGTTGGATTAAAGGGTTGTGACAACCTCTAGGCAGTCTCACCTTTGAACCCAACAAATCAACTGCCTAGGAGCCATTACAGCCCTTTAATCCAACAACAAAAACATGTTATGTTTCACGACCACTTCTCTCAGTGTTTTTATATTTACTTGTAATGTATACTCATAAAATGAAGGAGTATAACACCACTATGTCTTAACTAAACAACAGACCCATTTCTATTGAGGACAGTTGTTAAATTTTATCATTAAAAAATTAAAAGGAGTTAGATATGAAATATTGTCCCAGTGGGGACAATGTGGGTTATAATGTGGGTTTCTATATGAAAATGCAATTATCTTAATACACAGTTTCTCTTAATGAACCATTTTTCCAGTCCTTATCTAGGTCATTAGATGGGAGTTCACTGTTGTAGGTTGACAGACTGCAGCCATCGTAGGTGGTGGTACCATCCTGTCATGTGTGAAATCATAGTCGATTGGTAGACAGCAGTCATTCAGAGATAAAGTACTATCATCCAGTTATATGAGGATAAAATGGAAGTACTGTACAATAAACACTCGATGTGAAATTAGGCTGTGTAAATTTGTATTAACAATACCGAATAGGGTGCAATCAAGAAATCATAACATGCTATGATGCTTGATACTGCATGCCAGTGGAAAAAGAACAAGCATAACATCAATTTACACACACATTTGTGAGTCCATGCAGAGGAATTTTTTCACTCTGGGTTAAATTGGTCCTATGGAAAGGCACAGCTCTTCCTGCATTGCCACCCATGCCACCTATATTTGCTACTCACTCTGAGTATAAAATGATTCTGAATTCTTTCGTCATGCCATCATGTGTCTGGATACAGACTGAGCCACCCAAAAGTAATACTTTTGATGCTGGAGTTGCCAAGAATAAGCACTAATCTTTAACAGTATTGATATTACAAAGCTTAGTGTGATTATAGACAATGAAGTAAGAAAAATTTCTTATTTCAATAGCCGTCTCCTGCCAAGTCAAGGTATGAAATAATTTATTTTTAACATGTCGGCCATTTCTCACCAAGACAGGGTGATCCAAAAAGAAGAAGAAAAAAAAACTTTCATCGTCATTCAACACTCCCCATCACTCATACATAATCACCGTCTTTACAGAGGTGCTCAGATATGACACTTTAGATGTCCCTCCAAACTGCTAATATCCCAAACTCCTCCTTTAAAGTGCAGGCATTGTGCTTCCCATTTCCAGGACTCAAGTCCTGCTAACCAGTTTCCCTGAATCCATTCACAAAATATAACCCTGCTCACACTCCAACACCTCGTCAGGTCCCAAAAACCATTCGTCTATATTCACTCCTATCTAACACGCTCACGCACGCTTGCTGGAAGTTCAAGCCCCTCACCCACGAAACCTCCTTTACCCCCTACCTCCAACCTTTTTGAGGATGACCTCTATCCCGCCTTCCCTCCCCTACAGATTTATACGCTCTCCAAGTCATTCTAGTACTTTGTTTCATTCTCTCTAAATGACCAAACCACCTCAAAAACCCCTCTTCAGCCCTCTGACTAATACTTTTAGTAACCCCACACCTCCTAATTTCCACACTACGAATTCTCTGCATAATATTTACACCACACATTGCCCTTAGACATGACATCTCCACTGCCTCCAGCCTCCTCCTCGCTGCAGCATTTACAACCCATGCTTCACACCCATATAAGTGTTGGTACCACTATATTCTCGTACATTCCCTTCTTTGCCTCCATGGATAACATTTTTTGTTGCCCCTCTACCCATCAACCTTTTATCCACCAATACATAATCTAACAAACTACTTTCATTACATGCTACGTCATACCTTGTACTTATTTACCCTCTTTTTCATAAAATATGTATTACTTATTACCAAACCTCTTTCTACACATAGTTCAATTAAAGGCTCCCCATTTTCACTTATCCTTGGCACCCTAAATTTACCTACTACTCCCTCCACAACATTTTTACCCACTTTAGCATTGAGATCTCCAACCACAAGTACATATTCTCTTACTTGGTTCAAAACTCCCCATGCACTCACTCAACATTTACCCAAATTTCTCTCTCACACTTACCATAACCCACTTTTCACATCCAACCCTTATTTTACTCCACATAATCCTTGAATTTATACATTTATATTCCCTCTTTTCCTGCCATAACTTATCCTTCAATATTATTGCTACTCCTTCCTTAGCTCTAACACTTATTAGAAACTCCTGACCAAACCCATTTATTTCTCCCCACTGAAACTCTCCTACCCCCTTCAACTTTGTTTCACTTAGAGCCAGGACATCCATAACATCCACAATCGTCCCTTTCTTATCATTTGCACTACATACACGCACATTCAAACATCCCACTTTGACGATTTTCTTCTTTTTCTTCTTAGTAAGCTATGTGGGAAAAGGGGTTACTAGCCCAATGCTCCCGGCATTTTAGTTGACTTTTACAACACGCATGGCTTACGGAGGAAAGATTCTTATTCCACTTCCCCATGGATATGAAAAGAAAAGTAATAAGAACAAAAACTATTAAGATAAAATCAAAGAAAACTCAGATGAGTGTGTATACATAAACGCTTACATGCATGTGTGGTGTGACTTAAGTGTAAGTAGGAAGACGTTCCTGAAATCTTGCATGTTAATGAGACAGAAAAGACACCAGCAATCCTACCATCATGTAAAAAAAATACAAGCTTCCGTTTTACACTCACTTGGCAGTACAGTAGTACCTCCCTGGGCGGTCGCTGTCTACCAACCTACTACCTACCATGAAGTAAAATATAAAGTTTAATTTAAAAACCAGAACAGACTTTACAACTGACAAGAAACACACAAATTGCAGTTATGAAAACTTTATTTAAACAATGTGTTACCTGTGCTATAGGCTATTTCAAGTCGATAGAATACTCCTAGGAAAAATTAATAACTGTATTGCTAATGTCTTGGTCAACTGGAAACTTCCCTGATTTTGCATGAAGGTGTTGGAAGTTGTAACTAGCTATTTCAAAGCCTGATTTTGCATTAAATACAAGCTTAACACAAGCTGTCAATCCTGGAGGCATAGTTGTGTTCAATCAAACATGTTGTTAGGTCTGGCAGTTTCTTTGATATATGTTTTATCACATCCTCCACATTGGATTTCATACACACCAGGTACTCTCTTCTTGGTCATTGCTCATTCCTGTTTTGTGAATTCTCATAAATGAAGTGATGACAAATTCTGTTGGCATGGTTTAGTATTTCTGAGATACAATATTGCCTGTAACATTACTGATAAAGAAGAGTAAGTACAGTAATGGTACTGGTAGTTTTGGATGTACAGTACTAAGGATTTTTGCCACTTTCCTTCTGCAATCCTTAATCAAGATAGGATAATGCAGATCAATGAATGTCTTTGATAGTTACATAATTTCATCTGATTTCATCAGGGAATTAAGGACTGCAAACTCTGTAGGAACGTAGAAAAACGATTAAGACACCTCTTAGTGTCATGATGAGTATACAAGGTCATTCTTTCTGGTTGGTTTACAATAAACCTGGAAGGACAAGGAATTTCCAAATCTAAGAATGAATACAGTATATCAAGAAATGGGATCTTATTGACTTGAAAAAGCCTGTTGCACAGGCAAAACATTGTCTAAATAATGTTTCCTGCAACTGCAAATCATCAGTATACATATACCATTTGCTATTATTACATGATTTCAGATAACATATTGTATGACATAACTTGAAACAAGCCAATGTGCAGCATACATAAGGACTATTGCTACTAGAATTTAATTTTTTTTTTTTACAGATATCGCTAATACATTTACACTGTGTTGCATGTCAAGAAGCAATATGGTCTATTATCTCTAATACAGTATAGTACTTCGTGATCTTGAATGGGGAGTTAACATTATGTGACATTTCTTTTGAAATTTATTGTTTTTGTAGATATTTTTATTTTGAGGCAAGTTGTTCTATAATTTTGGACTTACCTACTTCACTTGCATCCAGTTTCTACTTATATTAAGTTGGATACTTGGGAAGTACAGTGCCTGTACTCTGAAGGAAGAGTGGGAATGTTGCAGTTCAGAGGCCTGTCTGAACTGTGATGTCAGCAGGCTTCTGGCACGACAGCAACTTAATGAATGATGGTGTATGTGTTTTCTCTTTTTAGAGTCACCCTACTTTGGTTGGAGATGGCTGGTGTGTTAAAGGGGATAGGTTGGTAGACAGCAACCACCCAGGGAGGTACTACCGTCCTGCCAGGTGACTGTGAAACAGAAACCTGAAACTGTTTTACATGTCTCATAAACACGCTGGATAACAGGTATATCTAGCTACTTCTACTTACACTTTAGGTCACACTACACTGGCATACACATGCATATATATACATACACACATCTAGGTTTTTCTTCTTTTTCTTAATAGCTCTTGTTCTTTTTATTTTCTCTATTGTCCATGGGGAAGTGGAAAAGAATCTTTCCTCCGTAAGCCATGCGTGTCGTATGAGGCGACTAAGATGCCGGGAGCAATGGGCTAGTAACCCCTTCTCCTGTACAAATCTACTAAAAACGAGAAGAAGAAAAACTTTATAAAATTGGGTTGTCTGAATGTGCGTGGATGTAGTGCGGATGATAAGAAAGAGATGATTGCCGATGTAATGAATGAAAAGAAGTTGGATGTCCTGGCCCTAAGCGAAACAAAGCTGAAGGGGGTAGGCGAGTTTCAGTGGGGAGAAATAAATGGGATTAAGTCAGGAGTATCTGAGAGAGTTAGAGCTAAGGAAGGGGTAGCAATAATGTTGAAGGATCAGTTATGGAAGGAAAAGAAGGAATATAAATGTGTAAATTCAAGGATTATGTGGATTAAAATAAGGGTCGGATGCGAAAAGTGGGTCATAATAAGCGTGTATGCACCTGGAGAAGAGAGGAGTGTAGAGGAGAGAGAGATTTTGGGAGATGTTAAGCGAATGTATAGGAACTTTTGAACCAAATGAGAGAGTAATTGTGGTAGGGGACCTAAATGCTAAAGTGGGAGAAACATGCAGAGAGGGTGTAGTAGGTAAGTTTGGGGTGCCAGGTGTAAATGATAATGGGAGCCCTTTGATTGAACTTTGTATAGAAAGGGTTTAGTTATAGGTAATACATATTTTAAGAAAAAGAGGATAAATAAGTATACAAGATATGATGTAAGGGCGTAATGACAGTAGTTTGTTGGACTATGTATTGGTAGATAAAAGACTGTTGAGTAGACTTCAGGATGTACATGTTTATAGAGGGGCTACAGATATATCAGATCACTTTTTAGTTATAGCTACAGTGGGAGTAAAAAGGTAGATGGGATACAAGGAAAATAGAATCAGTAAGAAAAAGAGAGGTGAAGGTTTATAAACTAAAAGAGGAGGCAGTTAGGGTAAGATATAAACAACTATTGGAGGATAGATGGGCTAGTGAGAGTGTAGGCAATGGGGTCGAAAATGTATGGGGTAGATTTAAAAATGTAGTGTTAGAGTGTTCAGCGAAGTTTGTGGTTACAGGCGAGTGGGTGCAGGAGGGAAGAGGAGCGATTGGTGGAATGATGATGTAAAGAGAGTAGTAAGGGAGAAAAGTTAGCATATGAGAGGTTTTTACAAAGTAGAAGTGATGCAAGGAGGGAAGAGTATATGGAGAGAAAAAGAGGTTAAAAGAGTGGTGAAGCAATGTAAAAAGAGAGCAGATGAGAGAGTGGGTGAGATGTTATCAGCAAATTTTGTTGAAAATAAGAAAAGTTTTGGAATGAGATTAATAAGTTGAGGAAGCCTAGAGAACAAATGGATTTGACAGTTAAAAATAGGAGAGGAGAGTTATTAAATGGAGAGTTAGAGGTATCGGGAAGATGGAGAGAATATTTTGAGGATTTGTTAAATGTTGATGAAGACAGGAAGCTGTGATTTGTGTGTAGGGCAAGGAGGAATAACAGCTTGTAGGAGTGTGGAAGAGCCAGTTGTGGGTGTAGGGGAAGTTCGTGAGGCAGTGGGTAGAATGAAAGGGGTAAGGCAGCTGGGATTGATGGGATAAAGATAGAAATGTTAAAAGCAGGTGGGGATATAATTTTGGAGTGGTTGGTGCTATTATTTAATAAATGTATGGAAGAGGGTAAGGTACCTAGGGATTGGCAGAGAGCGTGTATTGTTCCTTTGTATAAAGGCAAAGGGGACAAAAGAGAGTGCAAAAATTATAGGGGAATAAGTCTGTTGAGTGTACCTGGTAAAGTGTATGGTAGAGTTATTATTGAAAGAATTAAGAGTAAAACAGAAAGCAGGATAGCAGATGAACAAGGGGGCTTTAGGAAAGGTAGGGGTGTGTAGACCAAGTGTTTACAGTGAAACATATAGGTGAACAGTATTTGGATAAGGGTAAAGATGTTTTTGTGGCATTTATGGATTTGGAAAAGGCGTATGATAGGGTAGATAGGGGGCAATGTGGCAGATGTTGCAGGTGTATGGAATAGGAGGAAGGTTACTGAAAGCAGTGAAGAGTTTTTATGAGGATAGTGAGGCTCAGGTTAGAGTGTGTAGGAGGGAAGGGGACTATTTCCCAGTAAAAGTGGGCCTTAGACAAGGATGTGTGATGTCACCGTGGTTGTTCAATATATTTATAGATGGGGTTGTAAGAGAAGTGAATGCGAGGTTCTTGGCAAGAGGTGTTGGGCTAAAAGATAAAGAAGCAAATACAAAGTGGGAGTTGTCACAGTTGCTTTTTGCTGATGACACTGTGCTTTGGGAGATTCTGAAGAGAAGCTGCAGAGGTTGGTGGATGAATTTGGTAGGGTGTGTAAAAGAAGAAAATTGAAAGTGAATATAGGAAAGAGTAAGGTGATGAGGATAACAAAAAGAATAGGTGACGAAAGATTGGATATCAGATTGGAGGGAGAGAGTATGGAGGAGGTGAATGTATTCAGATATTTGGGAGTGGACATGTCGGCGGATGGGTCTATGAAGGATGAGGTGAATCATAGAATTGATGAGGGGAAAAGGGTGAGTGGAGCACTTCGGAGTCTGTGGAGACAAAGAACCTTGTCCATGGAAGTAAAGAGGGAATGTATGAGAGTATAGTTATACCAACGCTCTTATATGGGTGTGAAGCATGGGTGATGAATGTTGCAACGAGGAGAAGGCTGGAGGCAGTGGAGATGTCATGTCTGAGGTCAATGTGTGGTGTGAATATAATGCAGAGAATTCGGAGTTTGGAAATTAGGAGGAGGTGCGGGATTACCAAAACGATTGTTCAGAGAGCTGAGGAGGGGTTGTTGAGGTGGTTTGGACATGTAGAGAGAATGGAACGAGACAGAGTGACTTCGGAGTGTATAAATCTGTAGTGGAGGGAAGGCGGGGTAGGGGTCGGCCTAGGAAAGGTTGGAGGAGGGGTAAAGGAAGTTTTGTGTGCGAGGGCTTGGACTTCCAGCAAGCATGTGTGAGCGTATTTGATAGGAGTGAATGGAGGCATATGGTTTTAATACTTGACGTGCTGTTGGAGTGTGAGCAAAGTAACATTTATGAAGGGATTCAGGGAAACCGGCAGGCCGGACTTGAGTTCTGGAGATGGGAAGTACAGTGCCGGCACTCTGAAGGAGGGGTGTTAATGTTGCAGTTTTATAACTGTAGTGTAAAGCACCCTTCTGGCAAGACAGTGATGGAGTGAATGATGATGAAAGTTTTTCTTTTTCGGGCCACCCTGCCTTGGTGGGAATCGGCTGATATGTTAATAAAAAAAAAAAAAAAAAAAAAAAAAAGTGTTTATTTCTTGTTATGTCTGTGTGTTATTACAGTTTTCCAAGAAGTTTTAGGTCAAAGTAAGTACAGTATTTGAATCCTGGATCCTGAGGTGGCTACGGTGAAAAGCTCTGTTCCACAAAGCACAGTACTTGCTCCCATCTTGTTCCTCATCCTCCTATCTGACATAGAGAGGGATATAAACCACAGTGCCGTGTCTTCCTTTGCAGATGACACCCGAATCTGCATGACAAGTGTCCACCATTGAAGACACCGCAAGACTCCAAGCAGACATCAACCAAATCTTTAAATGGGCTGCAGAAAACAATATGGAGTTCAATGATGAGAAATTTCAATTACTCCGATATGGAAAATGTTAGGAAATTAAAATTTCATCTGAGTATAAAACAAATTCCAACCACACAATAGAGCAAAAACTAATGTCAAAGACCTGGGAGTGACCATGTCAGAGGATCTCACCTTCAAGGACCATAACACTGTAGCAATCGCATCTTCTAGAAAAATGACAGGATGGATAATGAGAACCTTCAAAACCAGGGATGCCAAGCCCATGATGACACTTTTCAGGTTGCTTGTTCTATCTAGGCTGGAATATTGCTGCACACTAACTGCACTTCTCAAGGCAGGTGAAATTGCTGACCTAGAAAATGTGCAGAGAACCTTCACGGCACGCATAACTGTGATAAACCCCCTCAATTACTGGGAATGCTTGAAGTTCCTAAACCTGTACTCCCTAGAATGCAGGCGGGAGAGATACATTATTATATACACTTGGAAAATCCTAGAGGGATTAGTACCAAACTTGCACATGAAAATCACTCCCTACGAAAGCAAAAGACTCAGCAGACGATGCAACATCCCCCCAATGAAAAGCAGGGGTGCCACTAGCACGTTGAGAGACAACACAATAAGTGTCAGGGGCCCAAGAATGTTCAACTGCCTCCCATCTTACATAAGGGGATTACCAATAAACCCCTGGCTGTCTTCAATCAGGCACTGGACAGGCACCTAAAGTCGGTACCTGACCAGCCAGGCTGTGGTTCGTATGTTGAACTGCGTGCGGCCAGCAGTAACAGCCTGGTTGATCAGACCCTGATCCACCATGAGGCCTGGTCACAGACCGGGCCACAGGGGCGTTGACCTCTGGAACTCTCTCCAGATAAACTCTGATGTAAGGTGCACAATACTTGCATGATTTACTGCTCACAAAATTAGCACACTATGGTATAAGGGGGCACCCACTCAACTACCTAAAATCATACCTCACCAACAGAAGCCAATACGTGTACACAAATGGAGCGAACTCTTCCACACAACCAATTACAGTCAGAGTCCCTCAAGGAAGTGTCCTGGGGCCACTCCTATTCCTCATTTACATAAATGACCTACCGAATGCATCACAACTACTCAAACCCATTTTATTTGCAGATGACACAACATATGTCTTCTCTCACCCAAATCCAGTTATACTGGCCAACACTGTTAATGCCGAATTACAGAAAATATCAACATGGATGATGACTAACAAGCTTACTCTCAATACTGAAAAGACCTACTTCATACAGTTTGGAAGCAGTCACAAATGTTCCACTTAACATAACACTTAATGGTACACCCATCACAAGACTCACAGAGGGAAAATTCCTAGGAATCCACCTTGACAGTAGCCTTAAATTCCAAACACATATACAACAAATTTCCAAGAAAATCTCGAAGACAGTAGGCATATTATCAAAGATACGCTATTATGTACCTCAATCAGCTCTCCTTGCACTATATCATTCACTTATCTACCCGTATCTCACCTATGGAATCTGTGCATGGGGATCAACAACGTTAAATCACCTTAGACCACTCATAACACAACAAAAGGCCGCAGTCAGAATGATAACAAATTCCCACTCTAGACAGCATACTCCACCAATATTCAAAAGTCTCAAACTACTCACCGTAAAGAACATTCATACTTACTCTTGTGCCTACTACATATATAAAACTTTACACTCTAATATAAACCCTCTGCTCAAAACTCTCCTCACCAACTTTAATAGGACCCATGACCACAACACACGACACAGATCACTTTTTGATATACCCGTGTTCATATCAACCTATGTAAAAATTCTATGCACATAAAGGGCCCCAGAATCTGGAATTCATTACCAGTAAATATTAAGATAATCTTGTCTGAAAATCAATTTAAGACTCAACTCAAAAACCACCTACTCACCCAAACCTAAATGATCATGCTATAAACTACTTTGAAAAATGCTCATTGTTACTTTCCTATACGATAATCTCAATTTTTAATAATATGTTACTATTATGTTACCCCCTACTCATATTATAAGTTAATGTCAAAAATGCTCAATGTTATTTTCCTTAAGATAATCTCAATTCCATATTATCATTCAAGAATCTTAACACCTGTAACAATCTAAGATCTAATATCATTATATAATAATTTAAACAGTAAAATTTCATCATATTGTAATTTTGAAAATAATTTTTAACTAGAATAAACTCAATAAATTTCTCTAATATTAAGTACATAGTTTTTAAGGACTAGAATAAGCTGCCCCTAATGCCATGGCATGTCAGTGGCTCTCCTTGCACTCAATTTACATTGTAACTTCCGATACCCATGTAATCTGCAATGAAATAAAATTTGTTTGTTTGTTTGTTTGTATATATAACTAGTCTATATGCTCAGTTTCCTTTTTATGTGGGGAAGGAGCTGTTGTATAGATCCAGAGAGAGAGGTGATTCTTATGGCTCATTTTATGATTTAGTGTCAGATATTTTTCTGTAGATGGTTCAAAAGTGCATATACCACACGTGAAATATGAGTTGTAGTGTTGCTCTGGGGTATATAGTAGCATATCTTTGAAAGAATGCCCACTGTTTTTTGTATAACATATTCTTTGTATTGAATTTCAGTCATCTAAGTGTAGGCCAAGAAATTTACCTTTGTCATTTCTGATATTTGTGGATATTTTTATTTCCAAATACTGTGCAGTACATGCCATAGTTCTTTTTTTTCATGTTGAGTGAGACCAGTTAATTGTCTTCCATACAATATCTTAAGTCATTTAGGAGAGCCAAATCTGGGTTTAAGATGATAAATGTGAAGTCATTCACATAGTACTGGTATCAGTTGCTGGAAAGCATTTGATAGGTCACTACTAAAATAATCTACACTTTGCTGGGACACTGATACAAATAAGGAATAGAAGAGGGAATTACCTTACTTAACACACATTTAACCTAAACCTCAGACTGTAATGTTTTATTTCAATTTTACTCTACTGTAATTTATTTATAATACATCACATATGATATTAGCATTTTAAAACCTAAATTTTACCTCGATAAACAA
>WNWK01001599.1:0-145000 GCA_009830355.1 Cherax destructor | reverse complement strand
GGTCAATAGGCCTACTGTAGTATTCCTTAATTCTTGATCTTACAGGATTATAATAATAAACCTGTGCATAATGAACCCATGATAATTGATATGGGTATAGTGTATAAAACACTTGCATACCTTACCTAAAATAAAGATTAATACACCACAAAAAACATGTTAGATAAACTGGGTCAGTAGGAGCAAGGCGGGACATAAGCCTAAAGCACTCGTTTGTCTACAGTGAAACACCATCTTAACCACTCATCTTCAATTTCATATTGCTCCCTCTCCTCGGTAGTCTTTATGCGTACATACGCAGCCAACCCACCTCACTGCACTACACTGAGGCCTGGCATCAGGTGGTACAAGGGTTGCTACACCATCACAAGAGGACGGCACCACAAATCGGCAACGGTGCCGAGGATAATGTGCTTCAGGACTCACCGTGACCAACGCCACCCTGGCTGCAGAAAATGGCGCCTTGGCTGATTTTTTAGGAAGTGCGGGATGCTAGGGGTGTTCCAGAAGGTTAAATATCCAAAGAGGCTTAGTAACTGTGTGAAATAGAGCGTCTAGAGATGCCCCAAACAGTTCGGCTTAAGCCAGGTGCTCCTGCGCGCGCCTCTTCTGTTTGTAAACAAACTATGGTCAGAGGGGCACAAAGGACCTTCAATAAGCCCCATACACCATATTACTATTTTAAAATGTCCTCTACGCTACAAACGCCTTCGTGCAGTCATTTATTAACAAAATAAATTCCTGGTGGGTAGATTCTTTTCATGGTTGCCACGAGAGAGAACGGATAAGATAACGCCGCGCAGGGGCGTCTATGTTATTTAATCTGCACTACTTCCTCTTCTGCAACACAATTGCAAGAAAACTGACTAAATTTCATTATGTGTCACATTAATTAACTGACTCGTAATTTATTAAAAAAATTCCACTTTGCGTATTTCTCCATAATATGTCTTATTTTTCCACATGATAAACTGTGAAATAATGAATAAGCTATCACATTTTTTATTATTACTAATTATATATAATAATGTAATTACTTTCTTTTATATATTTCTACTTTCTTTTCTATTGTTTTTTTTGCGATATATTGCTGGATATTCCTAGTTTTGCCAATTAAAGCTCATTTATATAATGAAAGTATATACAATAAAATTAAACAATTTATTAAAACACGTGAAATAATCCAAATAAAGTAATATAACCATTGATATGAAGTCCAAAACTATTCGTACAGCAATTTATTCCCAAAAAAAATAAATCTGCGAGAATACGCCAAACTGGCCATAGTGGAGAGGCAAAATGGCGTCACAACTTCAAGAGGAAACTTCCTCTCCAGATATGTTCTCTCAGTTCCTCTTACACACACTGTGTATTGATAATTATAACAGGCGCCTCAATAACACTGATAAATATTGTAACAATGACGGTAGTCAAGATGGACATTATAGTAATTTATATGTAAATTGGTAATAGGGATCATTAAGATAATTATGGGACCATGATGATAATTATATTAATGATGATTATTACTGTGATGATGATTATTACTGTGATGATGATGATGCCGGTGATGCTGATGATGATGTGGTGGTGGTATTATGGTGATAATGCTAAGAATAATAATGATAATAATAGAGAAGATATTGACGAATGTGATGGCAATAATTGATAATAATAATAATGGTATTTAGAGTGAACACTTACAATGATTATACTAATACTAATTAAATCTCTATTATATCAGTTAAGTGCTGATAATGATAATAATAACGAAAGTAACAATGACGGTAGTCAAGATGGACATTATAGTAATTTATATGTCAATTGGTAATAGGGATCATTAAGATAATTATGGGACCATGATGATAATTATATTAATGATAATTATTACTGTGATGATGATGATGATGCCGGTGATACTGATGATGATGTGGTGGTGGTATTATGGTGATAATGCTAAGAATAATAATGATAATAATAGAGAAGATATTGACGAATGTGATGGCAATAATTGATAATAATAATAATGGTATTTAGAGTCAACACTTACAATGATTATACTAACACTAATTAAATCTCTAATGATAATAATAACGAAAGTAACAATGGTGTGTAAAAAAAATCCTATAAAACATTACGTATTACTAAATGTTGAGGGATCACACGACATCAGATAAATGACAGTCAGCCTTGACCCGAGAAAGGGAAGAGTAGCCGCAATTCCTCGGATGAAAAGCCTTTCCCTCTTGAGTGAACATGCCATCATGCAACAAGGAAAAACAACGTCATCTTCAATAAAGTGCTACAACTCGCGGATCGAAAACTGCAGGCGCGCGCATTTTTTTTTTTTTTCTGAGCGGTACCATGAGTGCGCAGGGCAAGTGATGTCTGCCCCTCCTCCCTCCTCTTTAATGGTATATAAGCACGCACCACGCTGCAGGAACGAGGAAATACCCTGTTTCTGCCCCACCCCCCTTCCTTCCCCCACATATACATTTTTTTTTTAACATATCGGCCATTTCCCACTGAGGATATGTGACTCGACAAGGAAGAAACACTTACATCATCACTCACTCCATCACTGTCTTGCCAGAGGCGTGCAGATACTAGTTAAAAAACTGCAACATATCTCCACCCCTTCTTCATAGTGCAGGCACTGTACTTTCCACCTCCAGGACTCAAGTCCGGCTAACTGATTTCCCTGAATCCATTCATAAGATGGGGTGGTAGGGGAAGTGGAATATTCAAATGGCTTCAGAAAGAAATCTAAATATTCTTCCTTGAAGTCTTTTTATCCACTTCTCCGAGGCAATGGGTCCCACAATTGACACCAGAGGTGGACCCCATCTTATATATATATATATATATATATATATATATATATATATATATATATATATATATATATATATATATATATATATATATATATATATACACGGAATTGTCCAGGATATCCAATAGCTGTGCAGACTGCTGCATCCCTTTCCCCTATCCCCACAATATATATACTATTTATATCTGCAAATCAATCCTGCAGCCTCACCCACCCCAGACGCTGGCAGCTGTGAGGGAAGATTCTCTGCAGCAGGCATAGTAAGTAAGTAAGTTTATTCAGGTATACACAAATACATTTACATACATTATCATACATAGCAGCATATGTGTAGAGAACCTAGGATAACCCAAAAAAGTCAGAGTGACTTATTTCCATTGGGGTCCTTTATTTCCATTGGGGTCAAGCTAGACACATCTAAAACTCACACCCACCCACACCTTATGTACTTGTCCAAACTATTTTTTGAAGTTTCCCAATGTACTATAACTATAGGGAGTTAGTTTTACCCATCCACAACTCTTATAGCCAAAGCCATGCTTGCCTATCTCCTTCCTAATTTTTTTTTTTTCAAACTTAAACCCAATGCTGCGAGTCCTGTCATGGTTAGATATTTTCAACACGTTATTTATATCCCCTTTATTCCTGTCTTCCATTTGTATAATTCAATCATATCTTCCCTAATTCTACGCCTTTTCAGAGAGTGCAGATTCAGTACCCATACTATCCTCACAGGAAAGATTTCTGATACATCTAAAAGTTTGTGTATCAGTGTATATACCTAGAGGTGTGTATCAGTATATATACCTAGAGGTATGTATCAGTATATACACCTAGAGGTATGTATCAGTATATACACCTAGAGGTGTGTCTTAGCGTATATACACCTAGAGGTGTGTCTTAGCGTATATACACCTAGAGGTGTGTCTTAGCGTATATACACCTAGAGGTGTGTCTTAGCGTATATACACCTAGAGGTGTGTCAGCGTATATACACCTAGAGGTGTGTCTTAGCGTATATACACCTAGAGGTGTGTCTTAGCGTATATACACCTAGAGGTGTGTCTTAGCGTATATACACCTAGAGGTGTGTCTTAGCGTATATACACCTAGAGGTGTGTCTTAGCGTATATACACCTAGAGGTGTGTCTTAGCGTATATACACCTAGAGGTGTGTCTTAGCGTATATACACCTAGAGGTGTGTCTTAGCGTATATACACCTAGAGGTGTGTCTTAGCGTATATACACCTAGAGGTGTGTCTTAGCGTATATACACCTAGAGGTGTGTCTTAGCGTATATACACCTAGAGGTGTGTCTTAGCGTATATACACCTAGAGGTGTGTCTTAGCGTATATACACCTAGAGGTGTGTCTTAGCGTATATACACCTAGAGGTGTGTCTTAGCGTATATACACCTAGAGGTGTGTCTTAGCGTATATACACCTAGAGGTGTGTCTTAGCGTATATACACCTAGAGGTGTGTCTTAGCGTATATACACCTAGAGGTGTGTCTTAGCGTATATACACCTAGAGGTGTGTCTTAGCGTATATACACCTAGAGGTGTGTCTTAGCGTATATACACCTAGAGGTGTGTCTTAGCGTATATACACCTAGAGGTGTGTCTTAGCGTATATACACCTAGAGGTGTGTCTTAGCGTATATACACCTAGAGGTGTGTCTTAGCGTATATACACCTAGAGGTGTGTCTTAGCGTATATACACCTAGAGGTGTGTCTTAGCGTATATACACCTAGAGGTGTGTCTTAGCGTATATACACCTAGAGGTGTGTCTTAGCGTATATACACCTAGAGGTGTGTCTTAGCGTATATACACCTAGAGGTGTGTCTTAGCGTATATACACCTAGAGGTGTGTCTTGCGTATATCACCAGAGGTGTCTTGGTATATACACCTAGAGGTGTGTCTTAGCGTATATACACCTAGAGGTGTGTCTTAGCGTATATACACCTAGAGGTGTGTCTTAGCGTATATACACCTAGAGGTGTGTCTTAGCGTATATACACCTAGAGGTGTGTCTTAGCGTATATACACCTAGAGGTGTGTCTTAGCGTATATACACCTAGAGGTGTGTCTTAGCGTATATACACCTAGAGGTGTGTCTTAGCGTATATACACCTAGAGGTGTGTCTTAGCGTATATACACCTAGAGGTGTGTCTTAGCGTATATACACCTAGAGGTGTGTCTTAGCGTATATACACCTAGAGGTGTGTCTTAGCGTATATACACCTAGAGGTGTGTCTTAGCGTATATACACCTAGAGGTGTGTCTTAGCGTATATACACCTAGAGGTGTGTCTTAGCGTATATACACCTAGAGGTGTGTCTTAGCGTATATACACCTAGAGGTGTGTCTTAGCGTATATACACCTAGAGGTGTGTCTTAGCGTATATACACCTAGAGGTGTGTCTTAGCGTATATACACCTAGAGGTGTGTCTTAGCGTATATACACCTAGAGGTGTGTCTTAGCGTATATACACCTAGAGGTGTGTCTTAGCGTATATACACCTAGAGGTGTGTCTTAGCGTATATACACCTAGAGGTGTGTCTTAGCGTATATACACCTAGAGGTGTGTCTTAGCGTATATACACCTAGAGGTGTGTCTTAGCGTATATACACCTAGAGGTGTGTCTTAGCGTATATACACCTAGAGGTGTGTCTTAGCGTATATACACCTAGAGGTGTGTCTTAGCGTATATACACCTAGAGGTGTGTCTTAGCGTATATACACCTAGAGGTGTGTCTTAGCGTATATACACCTAGAGGTGTGTCTTAGCGTATATACACCTAGAGGTGTGTCTTAGCGTATATACACCTAGAGGTGTGTCTTAGCGTATATACACCTAGAGGTGTGTCTTAGCGTATATACACCTAGAGGTGTGTCTTAGCGTATATACACCTAGAGGTGTGTCTTAGCGTATATACACCTAGAGGTGTGTCTTAGCGTATATACACCTAGAGGTGTGTCTTAGCGTATATACACCTAGAGGTGTGTCTTAGCGTATATACACCTAGAGGTGTGTCTTAGCGTATATACACCTAGAGGTGTGTCTTAGCGTATATACACCTAGAGGTGTGTCTTAGCGTATATACACCTAGAGGTGTGTCTTAGCGTATATACACCTAGAGGTGTGTCTTAGCGTATATACACCTAGAGGTGTGTCTTAGCGTATATACACCTAGAGGTGTGTCTTAGCGTATATACACCTAGAGGTGTGTCTTAGCGTATATACACCTAGAGGTGTGTCTTAGCGTATATACACCTAGAAACATTAGTGTATATACACCAGAGTGTGTATCACTGTATATACACTTAGAAGTGTGTTAGTGTATACACACACAACCCGCACATATAAAAGAGTGTGACTTTGTAAATGGTCCAAGTCGGGCCGAAACGTCGTCGTAGGCTCCTCTCTTTTATATGTGCGGGTTGTGTGTGTATTGTTCCAGTCACGGTATTGTGCCTTAGTGTTAGTGTATATACATCAAGATATGTCAGTGTGTATACACAGTTGTGTATGTCATATCGGGAGAGGAAAAGGGGGGGGATCACCCTTCACCTCCAATTAGTTACTTATTATCACTTATATTTCACTTGGCACTTTATGACACCAGGATATTATAATCCAGAGAAAATGATGTACATATAGGTAGCAAATTAAACAAAATACATGAATAATAAAAGTATGAATAACAATATAATAAGCAGTCGAGTTATAATGATTTACTACACCACCGAGAAAGGAATTGCAGTATAACTAACAGAATATAACTTAAAAATTAGATATGGACTGGTGTTAGGAGACCACTTGGAGAACTCAACCTCGACTTTCTACTACACCGACCTTGGGAGGGGGGACATAAATAACTTTATTTAGGTACAAGTGCACATAGATACAATTATCATACCTAGTAGCATGTGTCAATTACCTAGGATAACAAAAAAATGTCAAAGTGACTTACTTCCATTGTGGTCCTTGATATTTTCTCCCCATACAGAAGGAACAAGGAACTCTTGTATTATTTCCCTCGCATTCCATCTCAAAGGAGTGGGTAGGTCCAGGGCAACATTACATGTATCCTAGCTGTATGACCCTGGTAGGTTTAGCGCTTCCTTTTGATTATAAAAATAATAATACATGTATCCTAGTGTATGTGCACTGAGTAAGTTTATTCAGGTATACACAAATACAGTTACATAGATTATCATACATAACAGCATATGTGTAGAGAACCCAGGATAACCCAAAAAAAAGTCAGTGACTTATTTCCACTGAGAGGTATCTCAGTGTGGTGAATAAAATACATAAACAAAACAGTTATTTCTTTGTGTACTTTACAAAATATAATTTACATGTAATAATATAGTTAAACACAAAGAAAGGCACTAGCATGCATGTGCAATAACCTACTCAAGGTCTGCCTATGTCTTTCCATCAACTTCTCGGTATCGTATACCATCAAATTAATATGAAAGTATCTCAGTGTATATGCATTTCGGTGTATATATGTCTAGAGGTGTATATACACTGAGTTTAATCTCTTATTACAGAGATTCGAGTATCCATGACTTGTTTACATGTGCCATGTTGGTGTTCTTCGTGTAGTTGATAGGTTATAAACCCAGTAATACTATCTTTGTTTGTTTGTCTGTCTGTCATATTACTTTTAATTTGTCCGTATATATTTAATGTCGTTATTATTACAGTAGCTCCTGCTGCTCCATACATGTTGAGCTGTCATGGCTGGTGTCATCGACCGCCTCTAAGTCTGGTGCAGCGTCTGCCCCTCCACAGGAGGCCCCACAACGGGGTGCCAGTGGCCACCACCACAGAAGGCCCCACAACAGGGGACAAGTGGCCTTACAGACAGGGGCCAGTGGCCTTACAGACAGGGGCCAGTGGCCTTACAAAGAGGGACCAGTGATCCCACTAAAGAAGGCCCCCCACAACGGGAGCCAGGCCCTACAAACGGGGCAGTGGCCTCACCACAGAAATCCCCACAATGGGGGGCAGTGGCCTTACAAACAGAGACCAATTGCCCCACAACGGGGACCAATGGTCTTAAACGGACCAGTAGCCTTACAAACAGGGGTCAGTGGTCCCACAAGGGGCGACCTTACAAACGGGCCAATGGCCCCACAACGGGGGCCAGTAGCCTTACAAACGGGCCAGTGGCCCCACCAGAGGAGGCCTCACAACAGAGGGCCAGTGGCCCCACCACTGAAGGCCCCACAAACGAGCCAGTGGCCCCACAACTGAAGGCCCCACAAACGAGCCAGTGGCCCCACCACAGAAGGCCCCACATAATTATGGAGGAGCGCTAAACCCGTAGGATTATACAGCGCATGTGGGAAGGGGGTAGGAAGGCATTCAGGTTCAATTCAGGGAACCGGAGCAGAGATCCGATTCCCTAGATCAAGAGCCCCTCAACACATCAAGGAGAGAACGCCCCACAAATAAGCCAATGGTCATACCACAGGAGGCCCCACAACAGGGGGCCACTGGCCCCCACCACGAGGCCCCATCATAGGGGTCAATAATTCTATGCGAAACTATGTTTTTTCTTTATATTACACTTATAGGAAATTGGGATCGCAACGCATGGGGGGAGAATGAGACAATAAAGTTTACATAAGACGGGAAAGATGAGATTAATTCCTTGAATCAAGAGCCCACCAGCATCAAAGAGCCTCCTTTGAGGGACTCGCTACAAGGGAATGGCCAATTCATACTGAAGTGCTTTTGATCCAAGGAATTTGAGCTACCATTTCCAGTAGCTTTATTATTATATTTTATTCAGGGGGGTATGCTAAACTTGTAGGGGTCATGCAGCATCTGTGAGGATAATGTGAGGCAGTCAAATTAGATCCAAGGAATGGGAAGTTGGTCCAATTCCATGGATCAAAAGTAATTTCCGGCATCAAGGTACCTAAAGGGGATTGAGGGGTAGAAATAAAATAGTGACAATAGGTGCAATACTGATTGGAATCTGGATAAGAGGCTGCATTTGACATACTCTTATCTACAACAATTCACATCAAATTCATTTTTTTTAAATAATGTTATTGAAGCAGTTGGTAGATAGGTAACTGTTAGTCTTCTGGTAGTGTTTCATATATTTGGACCTTTTATATGTGTGGAATTTCTACTAAGGCTGAGCTGAATGTGTGAGATATCAAAGACATTTGTGTCAGCTTTTTTCTGTCTTTAACACATTGGTCATCTCCCACCAAGGTAGGGTGACCCAAAAAAAGAAGAAACAACTTCACCATCACTCACTCCATCACTGTCTTTCAAGAGGTAGTATGCCAATACTACAGTTCAGATGCCCCTCCAAACTAATTTCCCCACCAGCTCCTTCAGAGTGCATTCACTGTACTTCCCATCTCCAGGACTCAAATCTGGCTTCTAGTGTATTTTTGGGGGTCTGAAATGGACTAACCTACTTGACATTTTTTCTTAAGGGAGTAAATTCGTTCGGTAATGGCACTTGAGCAGGCTTCTGGAATGAATTTTGCTCGTTAGGCGGGGGTCCACTGTATTTGTATTCGGTGGCCTGTATAGTATAGACAGCAACAAGTGTGAATATTTCGTTTGTTCAATAAACTTAAAACCTTTGAATAGCAGAGCCTGATTGAGTGATCCTTCTAAAAGTAGTTTTGTTGGGCTATAATTTGTTTTAAGTTATTTGTTATTGTCTGCATTAACAAATCACCTAAAACTCATTATAACTCGACAAAAATTGCCATCCATGTAGGAACCACACCTGGGGAGGGTTGTGTCCTGGTTTGTAATCTGTTTTGGCCAATTGGAGAGTAGTTCTAAGTTTCTAGATCAAGAGCTCTTCATCAGCAACAAGGCACCCAACTTTGAAGTCTCTCCAGAAAGAAATCAAGCCTGAGATGAGACACTTCAGTAAGGCGATACTTATTATTATCACCGTAATAGAGGTCATACAGTGCATGAGGAGTGGGAGAGAATCCAGTTTGATCAAAAGAAATGGAGGATAGCTCAAATTGCTTGGATGAGGAGTTCTCATATTCTTGAGGGGAGTAGGGATTATGAAAATATCACTTTACCAAGCATTTGTGTGTCTGGCATTTTAATAGGGAAGCACTAAATCAGTAGGTGTCAGAGAATGGGAGGTAGTCACATTTGATTCAAGGAATAGAAGAGTAGCTCCAGTTTCTTGGATGAAGAGCCTTGAATCAGCATCCGGGCACACACACACTGAGGTTTTGGAATATTACCCTGGTGGTTTAGTGCTTAGTTTTGATAATAATAATAATTTGAAATATTACCATATTCATGGGAAGTGCTCAACCCACAGGGAACACAGAACATCTGGGAAATAAGAGAGAATCAGGTTTGATACAAGTGCAAGGTATCTCAAATTTCTTTGATCAAGAGTCCTTCACAAACATTAAGGTACCCCTCCTCCCTTAAAGGAATGGATAGTGGGATAAATGAGGATATTGTTACTATTATTATTATTTTTATACTGACAGGTTATACAGCACTTATGATGCTAAAAAAATATATTTATAGCACATTACAATACATTAAATTACAGAGGATAGGTGTAAACACCCATGCATGTGAGGACATCTCAAAAGCCTACAACCTATAGACCTACATACAACACAGAACATAAACACTGCCATACTCTGTCACATCTTATTGGCAAGCATCCTGTAGACTACAACAGGTACCATCTATTATTATCATATTCATGGGAAGTAAACTTGCAGATGTCATATACATGTAGTTCCTGGGGAATGAGAAGTAATCAGGTTTGGAACAGGAATCCTTCACCAGCATTAAGGCCCTATAATGAGGCAAAAATTTAAACCCATTCATGAGGCATAGAGAATTTATTGAAAAAATGAGATACAGTAAGCAAATTCCCAAGACAACCATTACACAAAAATACTCACAAAGGAAAGGCATATGCACAGTACACAAATAACACTCATATGAGACAAACCTATGATATTTGTTATCATAAGTTTCAGTTATTGGTTAAACTTAAACCATTAACTAAGTCACACATATGTACAGGTCTGGGAAATTGTAGGCTCTTACTCTTATTAATATAATTATTATTATTATCATCATCATTACTATAATGTTCATATGGAAGCACTGACCTCATAAGGGTTTAATGTTTCCACAAATCCATAAGTTTCTGGAGGAGGTAATCAGGTTTGATTTGAGGAAGAAGGTATTTCCAATCTTTGCATCAAGAGCAATTCACCAGGATCAAGGCAATCCTTGATGGAGAGTGGTACAGAAAATGAGGGATGTGATCAGAAGCGGAACGATCTTGAAACCAGCCCGGGCATCCGTCACCTATCAGGTTGACTCATTAACTTGGCTTACCTTGCTTAGGTAATGCATGTTACATTTTTGTTTCAATCTATGCACAGTGACTATGACTTCAGTTTTTCGTGAAAATTTTTCATTTTTTTTTTTACCCAGCCCAGCAGCCCATTGGGCATTGCCCAAATGCCCGTATGGCCAATACACCTCTGGATGTGGTGTCCCAATGACATAGAGATAAGCCTACCATCAGTCAGGTCCTGACTTTTGCTGGACTCAAAATTGGCAAGGCAAACATTTTCCTCCTTGCTAGAAAGGTCCCCTAAGATGAAGGCTGTGACCTGTGATTGGTTCTACAATTACAACAAACACATGCCTATATAAACCTTGGTAACTGATACCCACAAAATGGTTTGAGAAGACATATGAGGAAACACTAGGACATATTTATCATGTGGAAATATTTTCACATATCTTTTTTAAACAAAATGTGGAAATTATTCCCATGAGTTATGGCTTACGGCTGCACTATGTGGTTACAATAAGGGCAATTTTGATGTTATTAAACATAAATAATGAAGAGGACAAAAAGATTTCATACATGGGACACAGAAGACTATTATTATTACATTATGGGGAAGTGCTAAATCTATAGGGGTCATACAGTACCTGAGGAATGGGAAGCAATTAGGTTTGATCCAAGGAAAGGGTAGGGTAACTCCAATTCCTTGTATCAAGAGCTCTTCACTGGCATCAAGGCACCTACCATTCTTGAAGGATATTGACTAATATGATTTGTTTGAAGAGATCAAGAGGTGAGGATGGAGAAAGTGGGAGAGACATGCAGGTTGAAAGTGAGAAGCAGTCTGAATAGCTTTGATTAAGAATGAGAAACTGAAAGCAGGTGGGATAAAGCTTTGATTTTTTTTTATGTTCAAGGCAAGTGCTAAATAAAAAGCTTTGGAATGGTTAATGAATTTATTAAATGTGGATATGAAAGATGGGGTAGGAGTCATCCCAGGAATGGTTGGGAGTAAAAAAAGGTTTTGAGTGCTAGAGGCTTGAGCAACCAGGGGGCTTGTGAGAGTGTGTTAGATCGGTGTGAGTGGAGAGAAGTAGCTTTTATGGCTTGACATACTGTTGGAGTGTAAGCAAGGTAATATTTATGAATGGATTCCGGGTAACCAGTTAGCTGGCTTTGAATCCTGTAGGTGGGAAGTACAGTGTCTGCACTCTGAAGGAGGAGTGAGGATGTTGCAGTTTGGAAGGTAATTTGAACTTTGATGTTTGCACACTTTTGGCAAGATAGCTATTGAATGAATAATAGTGAATGTGTTTCCTTTTTTTTTGGTCACCTTATCTCGGTGGGAGACAGCTGGTATGTTGAAAATAAATAAAAGTAACTAAGGATTACTAGAGAGCATGTATAGTTTCTTTGAATATATTGTGCCAGTTAGTGTCTGGCTGAAATGTTACTGAAAAAGTTATGATAAATAAATTATGATTGTCAAGGAACAAGATGGATATATTAAGGGAAGGTGATAGGTTAATTAAAAATGGATTGATTTAGATTGCTAAACACTGACAATCTTGACTAGCAGGGTTGGCATTCATGGTACACACATGGGGAATCTCCCAAGTTTCTGCAGTCAGCTTTACAGCTCAGAGTATCTAGAGAGTTTGATCCCTTGACCATAAATAGCTGGCTGTTTGTAGAAAGAAGTAAGGAATGAGTTAATATGTATTTATTCATAAAAATATGCTAAACTCAAGAGGGTCATAAAGAACTATACACCAGGGAAGAAATATCGGAAGAAAAATCTATTAGAGTACAATACAGTGGACTCTCGGTTTTCGTACAGCTCCCAACTCGAACAATTATGTAAGTGTATTTTTTGTAAGTGCTTTTGTAAGTGTATTTTTGGGGGTCTGAAATGACTAATCTAATTTACATTCGTCCTTATGGGAACAAATTCGTTCGGTAATGGCACTTGAACAGCATTCTGGAAAGAATTACTGACAAAAACCGAGGGTCCACTGTAAGTCAATGGGGGTGCAAAAGACAATGGAGATATAATTAGACTGGGGATATAATTATGGTAAAGTACAATGAGAGAATGGGGAATACAACTGTTCAATGATGGTACAATGAGTGCCATAAAAGTCAATTGGGGGACAAAAATTTCTGTGGTCCCATTGCAATAAGGCAATGAATTCAACAATAAATCTAGGTGTTATGACAGAACAATAACATTGCACAAGCACTGACCTGATGTATAGGCAACAGTCAAACAAACCAGTAACTTCCTTAAAGTAATGTACAGTGGACCCTCGGTTTTCGTTCACCTCCAAACTCGAACAATTATGTATACATACAGTGGTCCCTCAGTTTTCGCCGAAAATTTGTTCCAGAATGCTGCTCAAGTGCCATTACTGAACGAATTTACTTCCTTAAGAAATAATGTCACGTAGGTTAGTCTATTTCAGACCCCAAAAATACACTTGCAACAGCACTTACGAAAATACACTTACATAAATGTTCGAGTTTGGAGATGCACGAAAACCGAGGGACCACTGTAAATGTATTTTTGTAAGAACTTTTGTAAGTGTATTTTTGGTGTTCTGAAACGACTAATCTAATTTACATTTGTCCTTATGGGAACAAATTCGTTCGGTAATGGCACTCAAACAGCATTCTGGAAAGAATTTTCAACGAAAACCGAGGGTCCACTGTACAGTGGACCCCCGAGTTTCGTAAAAACTTCACTCCTGAAGTCTGCTCAAGTGCCATTACCGAACGAATTTACCCCCTTAAGAAAAAATGTCACGTAGGTTAGTCTATTTCAGACCCCCAAAAATACTTTTCCACAAGCACTTACAATATTATACTTACATAAATGTACGATTTCCGGGGCTTACGAAACTCGGGGGCCCACTGTATATAGGATGTCCAAAAAAAAAAAAAATACAAAAGCTAGTTATTATTAGTTGAGGGAAAAGAGAGGCCCCATAAGACTAAATCCAAAATATAGAACCTATAATGTAGTCAAGTCATACAGCAGGCAAAAGTTTGGGGAAAAAAATAAGAAGGGGTTTCTGCATAATAAGCGGTGGTTTCTGCATTTGTAAAGTGCTTTGACCATGTAGATCATTCAGTGTTTTTGGTATTAAAAAATTATATAAACACACAAGAAAACCAATGACAAAATAAACAATAATATCTACTAACATATATAAAACATACAACACAAATAAATACTATTACGGCAGGTAAAAATAACTAGAATCAGTTAAAAAATTCCATTAAATTATAAATAATACTGAAATACTCTCCTAAAAGTTCCCCAAGATCTCTACAAGTACCTTGGTGATATAAAAACTGAGATGCACATGGAAAGGAATAAGCCACAGGTAAATTCTTAAACTGTGTCCCATAGTTAGCTGCATACAAGCTACACAATTGCTGGGAGGGGACACACCTGTGAAGAGGTATCTATGGGTGAGATATGTGCCTGATTCTCAATTGAATTAGGACCAACACTCACATCCTGCGGAATCTTTTATAATGTGCCTCTCATCTGAGGGACCCACAGGGTTTACTGGGAAGAGGCAAGAGTGGTTGAGTATTCTGACTTGATTCAAGGAATAGTAGAATAGTTCGTTTCTCAGATCAAGAGTCCTTCAATATTGTCATGGCAATCCTTGAATAAATTAATAAATTGATGCATAAACAAAATGGTTTTTTGAATGACTTTTAGAGATGAACTTAAGAGAACAGATGTATTCCAAACCATACCATGGGTGGGGTTCGAACCCGCGGTCACAGAGTCTCAAAACTCCAGACCGTCGCGTAAGCCACTAGGCCAGCTAGCTTCAATAAGATTCATCCAACTAGGTATATTTCTACACCATAGGAAGGTTAGCATAGGCACCACTGTGTCCACAAATGCAAGTTTTTACAGACGAATCTCCCGCTAGCATGGCCGTGACGAACTCTAGCTCAAGTCCCCTCAAAGCCGGCAGTATACAACAGACTTCTGAAGATATGTGGCTCCTTAAACAAAGTACAGTGGTACCCCGGTTTACGATATTTTTTCATTCCAGAATGCTGTTCAAGTGCCATTACCAAACGAATTTATCTCCTTAAGAAAAGTTGTAAAATAGACTAGTCCTTTTAGACCCCCAAAATTACACTTACAAAAGCATTTAAAAAAATAAACTTACATAAAAGGGTGAGTTTGGGGACCATCGTAAACCGGGGTACCACTGTACTTGAACATTCAATTTATAATTCACTGCTGTTCCCTGCATATGCTGTAGTCAATTATTTTTTGTAGTTTAACCCTTTCGGGGTTATGGTCGTACAAGTATGTTTTACGCACTGTGGTTATTGACGTACTAGTACTCCTAAATTCTAGCGCCCTCAAATCAAGCAGAAACAGGCTGTTAGGCCTAGATGTGATAGAATGGGTCTGTGCGGTCAGTGTGCGCAGTATAAAAAAATTCCTGCACCACACAGTGCATAATGAGGAAAAAAAAACTATGACCGTGTTTTTGGTTTAAAACAGCGACTTTGCAGTCTATTTTCGTATGGTATTTATGCTTGTATTCTCGTTTTCTTAGTCTCATTTTATAGAATAGATGATATATTACAGAAATAGAGATAATTTTGACTGGTTTCACGATGACAAGTACCTTGAAACTGAGCGCAAAGTAACAAAAATGTTCGATTTTGGCCGATGTTCAGGAGTAAACAAATCACACCATGCGTCCAATACACATCAACTGGAGAGTCTAATATTCTTGCACAAGTGCGCTGATATTATTTATATCACTTTTACAGTGATGCAGTTGTATACATAACAGTAAATCTTTTATTTTTTGTGAGAATAAAAATTCAAAATGGAAAGCAAAAGTAATGTAAGAGGGGCCTGAAGACGTAACAAATGAACAGAGAAGATGTTATTTTAGTGCCAGGAATGTCTGCCTTGTTTATTATGGACCCTATTTTGAAATTGGCATCGTTTGAAATTTGTGTGAAATTGGCCAAATTGCCATTTTGTGACCACTATTTTGGGTAGTTGAAATTGGTAAATAGGCAGTTTCTTGTACTCAGTCGATAGAAGAAATGGAGTTCTAGCGAAATAGCTATACTTTTCGTAGACTGAAACATTGGAATATGCCGAAAATAGGGCTCAAAGTGGACGAAATCGCCGATGCGTAAGTGTCATGGCTACCGCTATCTTCGCAAAAGCATAATTCCGTTAGTTTTCCATCAAATTTCATAATTTTTGTGGCGTTATGATCGGAAAATGATTCTCTATTATTCCATAAGAAAAAATAATTTTATTTTTTTAAATTCGTGGACCCTGAGAACGAGTTTCAGAGAGACCTCTTGGACCCCCAAAGGGTTAACAGCAAGTGTACCTTATAAAAGTTTATATACAAATTTCCCTCATTTTATGTGGGTTTGCTTTATCTGAATTCACTAAATGGGATATCACATTTCTATCAGCAACTCTGTGTGTGACATACATAAACCATCTGTGATAAGTGGAGTTTGCAAACAGTTTGAGGTTTCTTATTACAATACTATACGTATTTGGATTAATTGTAGATAGACTAATTGATCTTAGTACACCTGCCATTGGATTACATCTACTGCATAAATTGAAGAACACTTGTATGTAGTATTAATATATTCTTCCAGGATAATATTAGCTACAGGACAAACATCATTTCTCAATATTAAAGGCTCATTTCACACCTAAATGTGAACTGCTTTCGATCTCTCATAAAAAATAAAAAACTATCATTCCAATTATAATAAAATTTTGAATGTAAGTCCACCTAAGGAAACTGTATATACCATGAAAGGTTCAGAGACCTGTTCAGCTACCCCCATATGTACAGTAATTCATGCACAACCGTTTATGTTACAAAATTATTAAATTATATTTTTCTTAATATTTAGCATTAAAACGTATAAATTTTTTTATATTGCCATGAAAAAAGCCCCCAAAAATTCTGCAAATTTGCGGGGATTTCTGAGAACAATTATTAGTTAAGTTCTAAGGAAATATCCGCGAATTACTGAAGCCGCGAATTGGAAACCACAAATTAGGGGGGGTCCACTGTAATACTATATTAAAAGACATTATACAGTACCTGTTAAAATCTATATTCTATTAAACTTATTAAAATACAGCTGATACAAATTATATATTTATATACAGTAGACCCCTGCGAATTCGCGGCTTCAGTAATTCGCAGAAATCCCCACAAATTTGCGTATTTTTTCTTGTTTTTTTTTTATTGCAATAGTATATGTACATGTACCAAAGAAAATGGGCTTGCATAAATTACAGTACATATGGAGGTAACATCGGTATTTTACATTTTAGTACTGCGGCAGACATAGCAGTACAGTACATACAGCCTCTCCTTACTTAGCGACGTACTCGTTTACCAACACCTCGAACTTATGACGGGCTCTCTGACCAGTATTCATACCTAAATATAATGTATACTAGAGCTGATTTCCTCTATTCTGTTTATTTCAATATACAGTGGACCGCCGAGTTACGTACACCACGGAAATCGTACAATTATGTAAATATAATATTGTAAGTGCTTGTGGAAGTGTATTTTTGGGGGTCTGAAATAGACTAACCTACGTGACATTTTTTCTTAAGGGAGTAAATTCGTTCGGTAATGGCGCTTGAGCAGGCTTCTGGAGTGAAGTTTTTACGATACTCGGGGGACCACTGTACAGTACACTACTGTATAAACATTTAAAAATACAGTGGTCCCTCGGTTTTCGCCGAAAATTCGTTCCAGAATGTTGCTCAAGTGCCATTACCGAACGAATTTACTTCCTTAAGAAATAATGTCACGTAGGTTAGTCTATTTCAGACCCCCAAAAACACACTTGCAACAGCACTTACAAAAATACACTTACATAAATGTTCGAGTTTGGAGATGCACGAAAACAGAGGGACCACTGTATACCAGAAAGGTTATAAATGGTACAAAGGTGACATTAAAACAATATCAAAGATGGTTGACAACTCTGCCATGATATGTAGTATGCTCCTCACTTAGCGACGTGGTCTTAGGAACGGAACTCCGTCGTTAAATGAAGAGAGGCTGTACTATATATGGGGGTTTGTTTACATTTTTTTTTCTTAAGGGTGAAGTATGAAGCTGAGTTTGAAATTAAATTAAAGTGTTTTGGGGCATATTTAGGGTTTAAACTAAAAAAATAGGCATTTATAGGCATTTTTTTTAACTGCGTCCAAAATTCGCAGGTGGTCTTGGAACGTAACCCCCGCGAATTTGGAGGGACTACTGTATTTCATAGTTTGATAATCATTTAAAATTTTGTCAATCTTTATAAAACAGGTAATATACAGCCTCTCCTCACTTAACGACGGAATTATGTTTCTAAGACCATGTCAGTAAATGAATTCGTCGCTAAGTGAGGAGCATACTATAATGGTAGTGGGTTTGTGTCAACCATCACTGATATTGTTTTAATGTCACCTTTGCACCATTTATAACATTTCTTGTATATTTTTAAATGTTTATACAGTAGTGTACTGTATATTGTAATAAACAAAATAGAGGAAATCAGCTCTAATATACAGTGGTCCCTCGGTTTTCGTGCATCTCCAAACTTGAACATTTATGTAAGTGTATTTTCGTAAGTGCTGTTGCAAGTGTATTTTTGGGGGTCTGAAATAGACTAACCTATGTGACATTATTTCTTAAGGACGTAAATTCGTTCGGTAATGGCACTTGAGCAGCATTCTGGAACAAATTTTTGGCGAAAAGCGATGGACCACTGTACATTATTTAGGTATGCATACTGGTCAGAGAGCCCATCGTAAGTCAGAGTCGTCAGTAAATGAGTACGTCGCTAAGCGAGGAGAGGCTGTATTGTTAATATAAATCTGTTGCTAATAAAATGTTTTACATTATATCCACCAAGAGAATTAAGTATGAAAAATAATTTTTTTGATAAGCTTGCGAGATTTTGGATTAGCATTCTTAAGTACAATTCTTTCACTTTCAAAACCAATATTTGAATCAAAACCTTCCACAGGATCTGGTATAAAATATATAACAAGGTAGCAATATTCACAAACATATGATATAGTGAAATTGGTGATATTTAAACTAAACTTGGAAGGACAAATGGTAGTGTAACACTCGGGGCATGATTCTGGACACGACTGGCTGGGGTATTTCACAACCAGGTACCGACCATCTACTGGGGTGTCCACAATATAAGGCCCTCTTAATCTGCAGGATTTTCGAAGAAATTTTGGAGGTTTAGGCAAGGGACTCAATGAGGTTGTATCCTTTAAATTTACACTATCATCCAAATAACTGGTGTTCCCTGGACTTGATTCCGTTTCTGCAGTCAGGTTAACAGTTGGGTGGGTCTTTGTTTCATGATATTTAATCTGACGTAATGCAGACCTCCAGGGTGGATATGGTAACAGAATATCTAACCTAGAAATATACTGCTTAACTTCCTCCTTTAACTCTTCATTCGTCAGCACAGTGTGTATGTCTTCGCAAAATCTCCTGATGAGCAAGTCTTTCTGTATATTGTATGTTAGAAATTTATTTAAGTTGTGAGACCAATTTTCAAAATTGTGCTCTTGGCCACTATGACATAACCCCATAAAATGTGGGTGCTGTGATAAATTCATCATATCACAGCTGACAATTTCAGCAGGACAGGAAGTGCATGAAAGTCTCCCAAAATATAAGTGAGATGTAATATCCTTTCCAATCACATTATTGTCACAAATGTAACAATAAACCTCAGGAAATTCCAATAGATTGTCAGAAATTTGCATTTCCTTTTTCTCTGAGGTTAAAGGCAATAGATTGTCAGAAATTTGTATTTCCTTTTTCTCTGAGGTTAAAGGCAATAGATTGTCAGAAATTTGTATTTCCTTTTTCTCTGAGGTTAAAGGCCTTAAGGAATTATCCATGAGATCATTAGAACCTTGAAGAATGGATTTGGAGGCCATAGTGATAGACGTTGGTGCAGTGGATGTGGGTGTGGTGGATGTGGGTGTGGTGGATGTGGGTGTGGTGGATGTGGGTGTGGTGGATGTGGGTGTGGTGGATGTGGGTGTGGTGGATGTGGGTGTGGTGGATGTGGGTGTGGTGGATGTGGGTGTGGTGGATGTTGGTGTGGTGGATGCAGGTGTGGTGGATGCAGGTGTGGTGGATGTGGGTGTGGTTGATGAAGGCATGGTGGATGCAGGCATGATGGATGTAGAGGATAAAGTGGGCAAAAAGGGCATAATGGTGGGTACTAGTGTGGTAGAGGTAGAAGGTATAATGAATTCACATGGGGTGGATGTAGTTGGGGTGGGTGTAGAATGCACTATAGTTGTAGAAGGTCTAGTTGAAGGTAAAGGCGTGGATGATGTGGTTGATGTGTACAGCAAGGTGGAGTTACAGGAATGTTTAGTGTCAGAATTTGGGTGGGGAAACAGTCTTAATCCCAGGAATGATATATCCTCCTTCATGTTCAATCTGTCACTATCTGACTTAGAAAACACAATTTGTATATCCTCATCCATGTCATTTTCTTTTTGTGTGGTATTACTTCTACTTTCTGGCTCACTAAAGACAATATCTGCATTTACTTCACTGAAATTTTTGGGTAAAGATCCTGCAGGCTTAGGTATTCCACATAATTCTATAAAAGACTTGTTATTCAAAGAGTTTGCGAATGCCTCGATAGTTTCTGCACACTCTGAAGAAAAAATATTACCAATGGAAGTGTTGCAAGGTTGTTTTACATAACTTGAGTTCATGTTATCAGTAGCAGGTATGTTTCTAACTTGTTTGGTAAGTAATACACAATCACAATCTGACTGTTTTCCTGAATCCATTCTGCTTTTCTTGCATGTATCTTGAGAGTTGCTATTGCTACATGATTCAGAGTTATCCAAAAAAATGTTAGCAGAATCCCTTTTAGAGCACATTTTAGCTGATGTATTGTCTGATGGTGGTGTTGTGGGTGGAGTGAGGTTAAGACTTAATGCTTTGTTTAAACAGAAGTCAGATGCCTCTGTAGTGAGGAGAGTGTGATGAATACTACGTTCTTGTGAACCTTGGTTGAGTGTGGAATTGCTAATCTGATCAGATAAAATGTTGGAGGATCTATTTTTAAGTCTCTCAAGAATAAGATTAGATGCAGGTTTTCTTGCATTCTGACGTGAATACGTTTTCAAATATTTGTTCTCCTTAGCTCTCTTCGTGCGTTGAATGGAATGACCTGCTTGTATGTGGGGGGTTTCCTGAACTTCCTGCTGTTGATTTGTCCACTTAGCTTGAGTAACTTGACATTTTTGCTGAAAATTATGTTGGGAAACATCTACCTGATTTTCTGAGGTAGTCTGCATTTCACCACGAGGTAATGGAATGGTTGTGATTTCTGTTGTTTCCTCTTCTCTTGAATCTGTTCTAAAATCTTTGGCAGGCTGCTTTGGCTGTGCTGGCCTGTCCTGTTGCTCATACTGGTTTTGTTCCAAGTGTCTGTTCTGACCATTTTGCAATTGGCTGACTTTTAAGGTATCCAATTTGGCACTCTCAACAGCCAAGATTTGAAAAGTTTCCTTTGGGCAGTGAAATTGACTATTTTTAACAGTTTGTTGTGGTTGATGATCTTGTACTTTTTGACCTGATTGTTCAACTGAATCTAGAGAACCATCTGATAGATCAAAATGGAAGGGTTTTGGGCATGTACCTTGATGAAATTGTCGAGAGACCAGAGTGCTAACTAGTGAGCTATGGGACTGGGACATGTATTTAGAGTTAAGTGATTTTGGTTGATTAACTGAGAATGTGTCTTGGCTGCTTGATTGTTGAACTGAATCTGGAGAGCCATCTGATAACTCAAAACGGTAGGGTTTTGGGCATGTACCTTGATGAAATTGTTGAGAGACGGGATTGTTAACTAGTGAGCTATGAGATTGGGACATGTATGTAGAGTTAACTGACTTTGCTTGATTAATTAAGAATGTGTCTTCACTGCATCTTTGTGTAGATGATTGCCGAGTGGCAACTTGAGCATGTTTCATCGAACTGACCTGGTATATGGGTTGTGATCTGTTCTCTAAAGATCTGTGAGGTTGACCTTTTAGTGGAACTTTCTGTGGTGGGTTAACACAAAAAATTTGTGAGTTGGAGTTTTCATATATAGCAGGTAAGGATTTTGTGTTGGTTATTGCTTGAGTCATTAATTGCTGATGACCTTGCTTGGATTGATTGTACTGTTGGCCATGTGATGACTGTTGATGAGCAACTCCCTTCAACTGGTTGGCTAATGGAAGGGCCTGAGTTAATGCAATACTTTGATTACTAGAGTTAGGCAAAGCTTGAGGTTCTATTTTGTCATGGATTTCAATCAGACTTGTTGGAGTATGACCATGTTGTTCCCATTCCAAGTTCCTTAAATTCTCACAAACCTGCCCGAGTCCATTAAAGATAAAGGGAAGAGTTGGATGTCTTGTTCCTTGCATCCTGATATGTCAGCAGTCTTCTTTTTGTCCCTGTTAAGATGAATGAAAGCATTCAGTAATTTACTTATTATACACAAAGAAGTTGAATATTATTATCATTATAATCATAGGGAAGCACTAAATCCATAAAGGCCATACAGAATCTGGGAAATGGGAGGTACTGTAATCAAGTATGATTCAAGGAAGGTGAATGCTGCTCTAATTTCTTGGATCAAGAGGCCTTCACCTGTACCCTTTACTGAGTACAGTATATTCAATAAATGTATTCTATAATTCTTACACCCCTTCATGACCACATTCTCCTTAAACAAAGGAAAAATGCATGCTCTCTGTCTATCCTTAGGTACCTTCTAGCCATTGTGCCCAGGTATAATGTAAATACTGTATACTGCTCTGTTTATCTTTTTGTAGCAATGGGAATAAGTTCAAGGTGTATCTTTGGTATTTAATTTATCAAATAATTAAAAAAAGTTCTTTTGGTTGTAGCACTTACTACTTCCTCTTGTAACCTATTCCACTGTTGTGCAACTGTGTGAAAAAGAAACTTCAAGTATCCTTTCGGTGACTCTTCTCCCTTTGTTACAGCTAAGGCCTCTTGTGGACAGTGTTACCACTGTTACAGTACAATGGTCCCTCGGTTTTCGCCGAAAATTCGTTCCAGAATGCTGCTTAAGTGCCATTACCGAACGAATTTACTTCCTTAGGAAATAATGTCACGTAGGTTAGTCTATTTCAGACCCCCAAAAATACACTTGCAACAGCACTTACGAAAATACACTTACATAAATGTTCGAGTTTGGAGATGCACGAAAACCGAGGGACCACTGTATATTCAAGGAAAAAGCCAAAACATTGGTCATTCAGTGCTTCATGGCAACAGTGAAAAGGAACAAATGCAGATGTTATCAAGAGGAAATGAAGTGCCAGATCAGCCAGGTTGTGACAGCAATATGAACATGCTGGTTATTTGGCTTCAACCAATATTGCTAGGGTAGAAGAGCCCTTGAAAACAATCACAGGTTGAGGGAGATGATTGTGGGAGAGCAGTGGTGATGTTGAGTAAAGATGGTTGGGGAAGGATAGTGGTGATAACGGGCAATAGCTGAGGGAGGGAGGTGGAGGTGGTTGAGGAAGAGTGGTTGTGGTGGTGCCGAGGAAGATGGTTGAGGCTTATTCCCTCATAATTCTTACACTATCTTTTATCTCCTTTTTCTCTATGTAAAGGAATTATACATGCTCTCTGCCAATCCTTAGGTACCTTCCCTTCTTTCATACATATCTTGAATAAGTTCACCAGCCACTCCAAAACTATATCACTTGCTTTTAACATCTCTATTTTAATCCCATTTGCTTTACCCCCTTTCATTCTACTCACTGTCTCATGCACTTTCCCCACACTCACATTTAAATCTTCCTTATTCCTATAAGATGTCTTTCCTCCTTGCCCAATGAATAAAATTACTCTCCCCCCTTTTCATCAATATTCAACAGCTCCTCAAAACATTCCCTCTACATTCCTCCCCATGTAACATCCCTTTACATTTTAAACTGCCGAGTTCATTTGATCACAGGCCTTTTCAGTTTATTAATTTTCCTTCAAAACTGTTTCTTATTCTCATCAAAATTAGCTGATATGGCCTCAGCCATTCTTTCATTTGTTCTCATTTTGCCCTCCACCACCACTGTTTTGACTTCTTTTAGTTTTCCTTTGTATACTCCACTCTCTATATCATAAAAACCTCTCATATGCAATTTTTTTCTCCCTTCCTACCATTCTACCTCATCATTCCACCAATCATCTCTCTTCCCACTTACACCCACCCTCTTAGCATTCACTTCTTTTACACCCCTACAGCCATTGATGACATCACACATCCCTGTCTAAGGCTTAATCCTGCTTGGAAATACTTTCCCCCTCACTCCTATTTATGTACTTACCCTAAGCCTCACTATCTGCATAAAAATTCTTTTCTGCTTTAAGTAACCTATTCCATACATTTTCAACATCTGCCACACTACTTCCCTATCCACCCTATCATATGCCTTTTCTAAATCCATAAATATGACAGTTCCTTATATTTATCTAAGTACAGTGGTACCCTGAGTTTCGGCCATAATTCATTCCAGAAGGCTGTTCGAGTGCCATTACTGAACGAATTTGTTCCCATAAGGAATAATGTAAATTAGATTAGTTCATTTCAGACACCCAAAAATACACTTACAAAAGCACTTACAATAATACACTTACATAATTGTTCGAGTTGGGAGCTGTACGAAACTCGGGGTACCACTGTACTGTATTGTTCATTTAGATGCTTCACTATAAACATTAAGTGTGTGCCAAAGTATCAGTATTAGTGGTATTAGTTAATTCTGATGGTACCGGCATCAGACTAAAATTAAGTATCAGTATTGGTGGGTATCGGCTAATTTTGACAACATCAGTACGTATCAATTAATTTTGATGGTATCGGTATTGGTATCGGCCTAAAATTTATTATTGGTGTTGGCAAAAAAATGATATCGTCTCGTCACTTGTAAACACTTGGTCTATACTACACCCCTACCTTCTTAAATCCTCCTTGTTCCTCTGTAATTCTACTATCAGTCTTACCCCTCTTTCAATAATAATACTACCATACACTTTACTCATTATAGTTAACAGGTTAATTTCCCTGTAATTCTTACACTCTCTCTTGTCCCCTTTTTCCTTATAGTATGTATGCTCTCTTGCTAGTCCTAAGGTACCTTTCCTTCTTTCATACATATACTACTGCAAAAATACACCAAACACTCCAAAACAAAGCTGTCAAAACTGCTTTACCTCCTTTCATTGTACCCACTGCCTCACATACCTCCCCAACACTTGCATCTAACTCATTGTTCCTGCCCATTACATAACATCACTGTTTCCCTTTTTTTCATCAACACTTAACCCTTTCACTGTCGCAACCTCTCATATTAAAAGTGCTGACAGTGTCATGATTTAAAATAAAGTGAATAAAAATTCTTCTGAAAGGGATTTTCTATCACTATATTTTTTTTAGGGTAATGACACCAAAAATATGAAATCTGATGGAAAAGTTATGGAATTACACGGGTGCAAAGTTGGCTATCTGGGTGCAACTTATGCTTTAGAAATTTTGCCCATTTTGAGTCCTATTTTAGCCAATTACATTATTCGATTTGACCAAATTCTTAGCTATTTCATGAGTAATGAGTATGCTCTCTACTGTACTGACTGAGCACAAAAAATTTCCCATTCAACAATCAGAACTACCCTATAAAGTGCACCAGAAGTCAATAATTTGACCAATTTTATATAAAATTTAACAAATTCCACTTTAAAAACAATCCAAAATAAACACTATGCATTCCAGCCACTATAGCAAATAACAAAAAGTCACAATACCGTGACTGGAACAATACACAAATAACCTGCATATAGGAGAGAGGAGCTTACAATGACGTTTTGGTCCGACTTGGACCATTTACAAAGTCACACTAAGAAAAAGGAGAGAAGGAGGGAGTATACATAGGCCAGCAGACAGGGATGGGACAAGAGAGGTACATAGTAGGAAAGGAAGAAGAGAAGTAGTGGTAGAGGTAGTAGTAGTAGTAGTAGTGGAGTCAGTCAAAGACTAGGAAAGAAGAGCACTGCAAGGGAGCTAGGGGCCCACAAAGGGTAGGAACAAGAACACAGTCAGACCAAAACATCGTCATAAGCTCCTCTCTCCTATGTGTGGGTTATTTGTGCACCAGAGCAACCTATCCTCTGCTAATTAACCCTTTGACTGTTTCGGTCGTATATATATGTCTTACGAGCCAGTGTTTCGGATGTATATACAGTGGACCCCCGGTTTACGTACTGCTCCAAACTCGAACAATTATGTAAGTGTATTTTTGTAAGTGCTTGTGTAAGTGTATTTTTGTGGGTCTAAAAGGACTAATCTAATTTACATTATTTCTTTTGGGAACAAATTCGTTCGGTAATGGCACTCGAACAGCATTCTGGAACGAATTATGGCCGTTAACCAGGGGTCCACTGTATACAGTAGACCCTCATTTAGCACGACTTTATGTTGCGCGTTTTGGGTATTACGCGATAGAAGAATTGCGGCACATTTTTATCTAACACGACGTAAACCTTATATTATGCGATTCGCTGGAGGGGAAAAAGTTTGAGCGTGCGGTCGCCTGCGGTAGGTTAAACCACTGAGTCAGTGTGGGTCCTACTGAGGGTGGCTATGATCCACAACAAGTGTTTAATGCTGACGAGACAAGTGTTTTCTGGAAGAAAATGCCAACATGAACTGACTTACTGAATGACTTGACTGACTTACTGAATGACTTGACTGACTTACTGAATGACTTGACTGACTTACTGAATGACTTGACTGACTTACTGAATGACTTGACTGACTGACTTACTGAATGACTTGACTGACTGACTTACTGAATGACTTGACTGACTGACTTACTGAATGACTTGACTGACTGACTTACTGAATGACTTGACTCACTGACTTACTGAATGACTTGACTGACTGACTTACTGAATGACTTGACTCACTGACTTACTGAATGACTTGACTGACTGACTTACTGAATGACTTGACTTACTGAATGTCTTGACTGACTTACTGAATGTCCTGACTGACTTACTGAATGTCTTGACTGACTTCATGAATGTCTTGACTGACTTACTGAATGACTTGACTGACTTACTGAATGACTGACTTAATGAATGACTTGACTGACTGACTTAATGAATGACTTGACTGACTGACTTAATGAATGACTTGACTGACTGACTTACTGAATGATACTGAATGACTTAACTGACTTACTGAATGGACTGACTTACTAAATGACTTTATTAAAGTTAGAGACACTCAGTACAACCATCGACTTCAGTTCCAGAATCTCTACTATCCACCTCAGCCCAGTAGGGCCACAGCATAACTCTCCACTCTCTTCACAATCATCCACAAACATCAGCACCCACAATTTAAGGTAAATACTATTATTTCTGTTACATTTGTAGTCTTAAGCAGTAAAAACAACATAATACATCACGATAATGAACTACAATTACATATTCTCTTTTATATTTGTAAGATCTGTTGGTCGAAAAAAAAACTTGTTTGGCTTTTTGGGGACTCTCAGGAACGTAACCCTATTTTTCCCTCAAGTTCTTTTAATTATCTAACACGATTTTACCTAACACGATGTTTTCAGGACCGTAACTACTGTGCTAAATGAGGGTCTACTGTACTCAAAAATTCTAGCGGCTTCAAATCAAGCGGGAAAAAAGCTGGTAGGCCCACATATGAGAGAATGGGTCTGTGTGGTCAGTGTGCACTGTATAAAAAAAATCCTGCAGCACGCAGTGCATAATGAGGAAAAAAAAACTCTGACCATGTTTTTGGATTAAAATGCCGACTTTGAGGTGTATTTTCGTATAGTATTTATGGTTGTATTCTCTTTTTCGTGGTCTCATTTGATAGAATGGAAAACATATTACAGAAATAGAGATGATTTTGATTAGTTTCATGATGAAAATGACCTTGAAATTGAGCTCAAAATAGTGGAAATGTTTGATTTTTGCCAATGTTCAAGAGTACACAAATCACGCCATGCGTCCAATACACGTCAACTGGTGAGTCTAATATTCTTAAAACAAGTGCACTGATATTATTTATACCATTTTTACAATAATGCAGTAGTCTGCATAACAGTAAATCTTCTATTTTTGTGTGAATAAAAAATCAAAATAGAAAGCAAGAGTAATATAAGAGAGGCCTAAAGACGTGACTAATGAACAGAGAAAATCTTATTTTAGTGTCAGGAATGTCTGTATTGTTTATTTTGGACCCTATTTTGAAACTGACATCTTTTTTATTTTGCATGAAATTGGCCAAATTGCCAATTTCTGACCACTTTATTGGGTAGTTGAAATTGGTAAATTAGTGGTTTCTTGTACTCAATCGATACAACAAATGGAGTTCTAAATAAATAGCTATGAGTTTGGTCGACTGTAACAATGGAATTGGCCAAAAATATTGCCCAAAGTCGGCGAAATCGCCGATGCGTATATATCGCCGACATTGCTAACTTCGCGAGAGCGTAATTCCATAAGTTTTCCATCAAATTTCGTACTTTTGGTGTCATTACCATTGGTAAATGATTCTCTATCATTTCATAGGAAAAAAATAATTTTTTTTTTCCAAAATTTTGTGACAGAATGACTGTTTCAGAATGGGGCCTCCGACAGTCAAAGGGTTAATCACATCCCCAGGCCTCTCCTACATTACACTTCCCCTTTATTTTGAATCCATCATCACACAAAATCTAAGTTTTACCCTATTTCTCAGAGAACTGGAAAAGTGAGTAGTAATACTGTGGTTAGTAGTAGTGATAGTTAGTAGTATCAGTAATAATGATTGGTCATGGTTTAGGGTATCCCAATAATTGCAGCAGACAAGATAAAAATTCATAATACTGCATCACTCTGTATTACTACGCTTCAAGGAGTGCACTTTAACACCATAAAAAAGTAATGTATCACTATTTTTTTTTTTACATATTACAGTGGTACTTCGACATAAGAGCAGCTCCCAACTCGAACAATTATGTAAGTGTATTTATGTAAGTGCTTTTGTAAGTGTATTTTTAGGAGTCTGAAACAGATTAATCTAATTTACATTATTCCTTATGAGAACAAATTTGTTCGGTATTGGCATTCGAACAGCCTTCTGAAACGAATTAAGCTAATAACTTGAGGTACCACTGTATTTGTAGTTATGCTGTACAGTAGTACAGTGGACCCCTGGTGTTCGTCCATTTTTCGTAACAGAATGCTGTTCAAGTGCCATTACCAACCGAATTTATTCCCTTAAGAAATAATGTAAAGTAGACTAGTCCTTTTAGACCCCCAAAACTACACTTATAAAAGCATTTAAAAAAATACACTTACATAAAAGGGCGTGTTTTGAGCAGGACGAACACCGGGGGTCCACTGTACAGTGGTACCTCGAGTTACGATATTTTTTCGTTCGAGAATGCTGTTCAAGTGCCATTACCAAACGAATTTATCCCCATAAGGAATAATGTAAAATAGACTAGTCCTTTTACACCCCCAAAAATATACTTACAAAAGCATTTAAAAAAATAAACTTACATAAAAGGGCGATTTTGGGGACCATCGTAACTCGAGGTACCACTGTACAGTGGTACCCCGACTTACGATATTTTTTCATTCCAGAATGCTGTTCAAGTGCCATTACCAAACGAATTTATCTCCATAAGAAATGATGTAAAATAGAATAGTCCTTTTAGACCCCCAAAATTACACTTACAAAAGCAATTAAAAAAATCAACTTACATAAAAGGGTGTGTTTGGGGACCATCGTAAGTCAGGGTACCACTGTATTTGGCTTATTCTATTCTATTATCCTATTATAATTTTTTAATTTAAATGCCCACAGAGGGCTGTCAAGATGACCCTTCATGCATTGTTTAAGAGTTAAAATTCACTTACAACTATATTTTTATATAATAAAATCTGTTACCCCCTACTCATATTATAAGTTAATGTCAAAAATGCTCAATGTTATTTTCCTTAAGATAATCTCAATTCCATATTATCATTCAAGAATCTTAACACCTGTAACAATCTAAGATCTAATATCATTATATAATAATTTAAACAGTAAAATTTCATCATATTGTAATTTTGAAAATACAGTGGTACCTCGACTTACGATATTTTCATTCAGAATACTGTTCAAGTGCCATTACCAAACGAATTTATCCCCTTAAGGAATGATATAAAATAGACTAGTCCTTTTAGATCCCCAAAATTACACTTACAAAAGCGTTTAAAAAAATAAACTTACATAAAAGGGTGAGTTTGGGGACCATCGTAAGTCGAGGTACCACTGTAATTTTTAACTAGAATAAACTCAATAAATTTCTCTAATATTAAGTACATAGTTTTTAAGGACTAGAATAAGCTGCCCCTAATGCCATGGCATGTCAGTGGCTCTCCTTGCACTCAATTTACATTGTAACTTCCGATACCCATGTAATCTGCAATGAAATAAAATTTGTTTGTTTGTTTGTTTGTTTGTAAATATTAAAATCACAATTTTAAAGTAAAAATTTCATACCTTGTCAAATTTGTCTTGGAAGATGGGTATGTGGTTAGATTTTAATCACTAATTGCCTATGAGGCCATCAACAATTACTGAGAATGGAGAGATGAGACCCTAGCCATGTCTGCCTTTGTGACTGACAGTTTTTTGGGCTCTGGGAGGATACATAACTACAGCACCAAATTCTGTGGATAGAAAATGACTAGATAATGGTTCCACTGTAAAGTCTGATATTATACACTCAGCTATGAGAGCAAAATAATATGTAAATATAAAAGAGAATCTTATCAATCCCTGCCAGATTACTTTTAACTTAAAACACTAACCTACGATTTTTTTTTATTTATTTCACTAATAAATGAATTCTAGAGTACAGAACTTGTGGAAAATAAAATGAGGTCTGAAGTGTTCTTAGCTCCACAAAATATTGCATCTAGATTTCAGAAATTTTTATGAACAAATCAAAATATAGTACAGTGGTACCCCGACTTACGATATTTTTTCATTCCAGAATGCTGTTCAAGTGCCATTACCAAACGAATTTATCTCCATAAGAAATGATGTAAAATAGACTAGTCCTTTTAGACCCTCAAAATTACACTTACAAAAACATTTAAAAAAATAAACTTACATAAAAGGGTGTGTTTGGGGACCATCGTAAGTCGGGGTACCACTGTATACTGTATATTGTTGTATTACTAGTACATACTAGTGTTTTTTACTCTTAGTCTGGCCCACACAAGAGAATTTGCAGATTGTGGCCTGGTAGGCAATGCTATCGCATCACACACAGTGTGTCTGTGGTTCAATCCCCAGCTGGGTGGAAACACTGGGCATGTTTCCTTACACCTGTCCCTGTTCGCCTAGCAAGCAGGTACCTGGGTGTTAGTCAACCGAAGTGGGTCGCATCCTGGGGGACAAGACTGAAGAACCCCAATGGAAATAAAACAAATAGTCCTTGATGATGTACGACTTTCTTGGGTTATCTTGGGTAGCTAACCCTCCGGGTTTAAAAATCCAAACAAAATCTTATCTTAACGTGTGGCTGGGGTAAAATAGCACTAGGCATTAACAATCTTTCTTCAAAGAGAAACTCAGTAACAGTCTTGATATGCTCTTTAATAAGGCAGATGGTGAGCATCCAAAAACCCTAGTAAAGCAGCAACAATATACTCATTAAGTATATAGCCAAGGATATAGTACAGGCTGGACTTGTAGGCAGCAGAGGATTCAGTTACTAGTCAGTGATCCTTCACAATGAGGGAATGGCCAAGATGCTGGCAAAAGATGCTGCTGCTGGCAAAATAGGGGGAACAATGAGGACGTACTTGCTAGACCTGCCTCAAACTGGAGATCAAACTAGTCCATGTCTCACATCAAACAAAATTTGGCCTATAGGTTTAATAAGGAGACTTGGATACAGATATACTAAGAAGGGTTTCAGAGTGGATATATGGAAGCATATAGTAATAAAGTAATCTATCCACTTTTAGTTTTGTAGATTAAATATAATTTTTTTTCAGGCAGGCTAACTACCTGGAGATACCTGGAGAGAGTTCCAGGGGTCAACGCCCCTGCGGCCCGGTCTGTGACCAGGCCTCATGTTGGATCAGAGCCTGATCAACCAGGCTGTTACTGCTAGCCGCACGCAGTCCAATGTACGAACCACAGCCTGGCTGGTCAGGTACTGACTTGAAAAATTTTGGACTATGCAGAAGTTAAGCACTCTGCTCTGGTTGACAAAATAGTCGCCAACTAGCCAAGATCTGGTGACCTGGGCACATTGACTGACCAGAAAATGGGTGCACTGATTGACCCACTTCAACCACCCTTGCTACACAGGGTACTCTTGTAGTAGTTCTGGTACAGAAAGTGTTGTTACAGTGCTTCCCTATCCTTTCATTGCAACAAGCATCAGTGTCAAGAGCAAGATGACAATGTGACCAGATCTTATTGTTTAATCATGTGGGTTCATGTTGCACACACACACAAGCATTTTCAGTCATTGCTTAGTAGCAGCCTCCTCTTATGACAATTATTTGCCTGATCTATAAATACAGTCCATGCTGTGTTCATTGTTGGCATCTCAAGTGTACTGCCATAGTCTCGTGCAGTGACTAATGATTATTCTTGATAATTAATAGTCACTGGTTGAGGAAACATTCCCAGGTATATATCAAGAGACAGTAAGACTCAGGTGAGAGTATTAAGAACTAACATAAATACTAATATCTCATTTAAATTTCCCTACAAAGCCCAAGGTTTCCACTCGTGCGGGCACTGAACCCTGGTTCCTCTGTATGTGAGATAAGGCAACTACAAATTGAGGCATAAGTGCCAAAATTATTTGACTTTCTTGGGTTATCCTAGGTGTTCAATAGCTCGACTGTTAGAGCACCCAGCTCGTACACTAAGGTCCGGGGGTCGATCCCCGGTACGGCTGGAACCATTAGGACGTGTTTCCTTAAGACATCTGCTGTCCATGTTCACCTATCAGTAAAATAGGGACCTGGGTGTTAGTGGACTGGTGTGGGTCGCATCCTGGGGACAAAATTGACCTAATTTGCCTGAAATGCTCTGCATAACAAGGGGCTTTCTATATAGTAGTATGTCATTGATGTCAGCTAGGCCTGTATAACTTGTAGAAATAAAGATATTATTATATTGGTTGAATTTACATTACCTCACGAAATCGTAATAACACTTGCCATGGGTTTAATCCCCGCCCGTTCCGTGGTTTACATTGTATACTTAATGTTCCCGTAAGACTACTGTAAGAAAAATCAGTTGTATATTTAAAACTTAGATAAATAACCACTTTCAATTTTTTGGATTATCCTTGTTAATTTACATATCATACTATGTATGATAATTTCAATTATCTTTTATCTAAATTTACGTAATTATACTTATGTGTAACTACCTAAATTAACTTGATTTCAAGATGTTGCTTTGTTGTTGGGGTTCATAGGACCACTGACAACGTACGCCGTATTGAGCCCTACCTTCCAGTGCCCGGACAAGAAACCTCGACCAAGGTGAAAGATATAACAATATAATATAACATCTTTATTTCTACAAGTACATGTACAAGGTATACAGGCCTAGCTGACATCACTGACATACTACTATATAGAATGCCGCTTATTATGCAGAGCATTTCGGGCAAATAATTTCAGTTTTGTCTCAGGATGCGACCCACCCCAGTTGACTAACTTCCAGATACCCATTTTACTGATGGGGAACATAGACAACCGGTGTAAAGAAACACGCCCAATGTTTCTACCCTCTAATAGCTGTTCATGGTTAGGTCAGAAAACAGGACGAGTGCCACGATGCCCCGTGGCTAAACGGCGAGTGTCTGGGTTCGATTCCCAGCAAGGGTAGAAGCATTGGGCGTGTTTCCTTACACCGGTTGTCTATGTTCCCCATCAGTAAAATGGGTACCTGGGAGTTAGTCAACTGATGTGGGTCGCATCCTGGGACAAAATTGACCTAATTTGCCTGAAATGCTCTGCATAATAAGCGGCTTTTTATATAGTATTATGTATTGATGTCAGCTAGGTCTACCTTGTATATGTTCTTGTAGAAATAAAGATATTATATTATTATTTCTTTGTTGTTGTTATATTGTTTTTATGTTGTTGCTGGTTTTGATGGCCTCTCAAGTTTACACTTGAGCCAATTAATCACGGAACTGGTGAGACTTGAACCCATGGCAAGGGAGTCCTAAAACACACATGCCAGTGTATTAAGCACTAGGCCATCTAGATCTAATAAAATTAATCCAACTAGGTATACTTTTACACGCCGCTGGGAATCGGGAATAAAACTGACGTGTCCTTCGGGAATACAAACAAAAACTAAAAATTCCCAATTAGTTTAGGTTGTCTTCTCACCCCCACTCCTGAACACTGGAAGAGCCAGACACCACCCCCACTCCTGAACACTGGAAGAGCCAGACACCACCCCCACTCCTGAACACTGGAAGAGCCAGACACCACCCCCACTCCTGAACACTGGAAGAGCCAGACACCACCCCCACTCCTGAACACTGGAAGAGCCAGACACCACCCCCACTCCTGAACACTGGAAGAGCCAGACACCATCCCCACTCCTGAACACTGGAAGAGCCAGACACCACCCCCACTCCTGAACACTGGAAGAGCCAGACACTACCCCCACTCATGAACACTGGAAGAGCCAGACACCACCCCCACTCCTGAACACTGGAAGAGCCAGACACCACCCCCACTCCTGAACATTGGAAGAGCCAGACACCACCCCCACTCTTGAACACTGGAAGAGCCAGACACCCACACTAGACTAATTCAGCAACAGGCTTTTCCTAGGCATTAGTGATTCGCAGGGTGGAAAATGGTTTGATGTCCTTGTAAGTCAAAACGAAGGAAAATTCCTAGGTCTATTTCTCGACAGAAACTTGAATTTCAATACCCATTCAGCACATGAAAACTTATTCAGATTAGTTAGTATCCTCTTTAAGATACGTTACTATTTACCTCAATCAGCACTACTTACGTTATACTACTCTCTTACATATGCATTGCTGCGCTGTATGACCCTTACGGGTTTAGAGCTTGGTTATGATTGTAATAATATTCTAACCTATGCTATTTGAGCCTTGGGATCCAATATAGCAAATCAACTAAAGCCAATAATAACCCAATAATAAGCGGCTGTACGGATGATGATCCAGTCTAGTGCCAGACAACACACTCTTCACTCTTCAAAAGTCCAAACTTACTTAATATTCATAAAATTCACTCATACTACTTGTGTGTACTATATTTACAGAACAATCAGTTCTGATATCACCCCTTCTCTGAAACTTTCTTGACAGCTGTAACAGAACTCATAGTCATAATACTAGTCACTAAAATCTCTGATATTCCCCGTGTCAGTTTCAACCTTTGTAAAAACTCGAAACTCTTTGCCTGAAGATTCCAGAAACTCCTTATCAGCCAACCACTTCAAAGTTACTGTTAAAAACAAAGCCTTACCTTAATACTGACAGCAATTATGACAAACATTTCCTGAAATCCTGTCTGTGATTCAATATTTCCCCAGTTCTTGTTCCTTCCTTCAACTCATTCTTTGTATCATTTCAGGTACCTAGCTTCATCCTTAATGTATCTTTAATTGGAATTTTATATTGACTTACTGAATACCTTCAATATAGTATAAACTAAGCATTTATATTCCCATGTACTATGTGTGTCTCATTGTCTAGTAATAATAAGCTTCTTTTAAAACCTTACATAACAAGGTGCTTTCTATAAACTAGTTTATACATGTCAATTACCCTAATTGTATTCTGCACAGTAAGTCAGTTATTTAGGTACAGGTACACATAAATAGAAGATTATCAGAAGAGTGGTGGAGCACCTAGAAAGGAATGAGCTTATCAACGACGGCCAACACGGTTTCAGGGACGGGAAATCCTGTGTCACAAAACCTACTGGAGTTCTACGACAGGGTGACAGCAGTAAGACAAGAGAGAGAGGGGTGGGTAGATTGCATATTCTTGGACTGTAAGAAGGCGTTTGATACAGTTCCACACAAGAGATTAGTACAGAAGCTGGAGGACCAGGCAGGGATAACAGGGAAGGCACTACAATGTATCAGGGAATACCTGTCAGGAAGACAGCAGCGAGTCATGGTATGTGGCGAGGTGTCAGAGTGGGCGCCGGTGATGAGTGGGGTTCCACAGTGGTCAGTCCTAGGACCGGTGCTGTTTCTGGTATTTGTGAACGACATGACGGAAGGAATAGACTCCGAAGTGTCCCTGTTTGCAGATGATGTGAAGTTGATGAGAAGAATTCAATCGGACGAGGACCAGGCAGAACTACAGAGGGATCTGGACAGGCTGCAAGCCTGGTCCAGCAATTGGCTCCTGGAGTTCAACCTCACCAAATGAAGATTGGGGAAGGGCAAAGAAGACCGCAGACAGAGTACAATCTAGGGGGCCAGAGACTACAAACCTCAATCAAGGAAAAAGATATTGGGGTGAGTATAACACAAGGCACATCTCCTGAGGCGCACATCAACCAAATAACTGCTGCAGCATACGGGCGCCTAGTAAACCTAAGAACAGCATTCCGACATCTTAATAAAGAATCGTTCAGGACCCTGTACACTGTGTACGTTAGGCCCATACTAGAGTATGCAGCACCAGTTCGGAACCCACATCTAGCCAAGCACGTAAGGGAAGATATGATTGAGGTGTATAAATGGAAAACCGGAATTAATAAAGGAGATGTAAATAGCGTGCTGAAAATATCCAGCCAAGACAGGACTCGCAGCAATGGTTTTAAGAAGAAGCTAGAGAAAGTGCAAAGGTTTGCAACAAGACTAGTCCAGGAGCTAAGGGGTATGTCCTACGAGGAGAGGTTAAGGGAAATCGACCTGACGACACTGGAGGACAAGAGAAATAGGGGGACATGATAACGACATATAAGATACTGAGACGAATTGACAAGGTGGACAGAGACAGAATGTTCCAGAGATGGGACACAGCAACAACAAGGGGACACAGTTGGAAGTTGAAGACTCAGATGAATCACAGGGATGTTAGGAAGTATTTCTTCAGTCACAGAGGAGGCAGGTTCCATACATAGCTTTAAGAAGAGGTATGATAAAGCTCATGGCGCAGGGAGAGTGACCCAATAACGGCCAGTGAAGAGGCGGGGCCAGGAGCTATGAATCAACCCCTGCAACCACAACTAGGTGAGTACAAGGGCCCGGGTTGAATTCCCGGCGGGGCGGAAACATTTCGAAGTGTTTCCTTACACATACAAACACGCACACACAACAGGCCTAGTGTCTAATCGACATGTGCCTAGGACAAAATGGTAACTAACAAATTAGCATACATAGTAACATATGTGTAGATTACTCCACTTTATAGAAATAAAGATGTTTTATTTAGGGAAGTTAAGTTAGTTTAATATCTTTATTATGCATCCCATACCCATCCTGTGGGCCGTTGTTTGAGGAAATAAGTCACTGACTTTTTTCGGTTATCCTTGGTAATTTACACATATGTTACTAATTGTACTTATGTGCACCTGTACCTAAATAAAAGTACCTTGTCACTTTGTCTGACTCTACACATATGATGCTATGTATGATTTAGAGATTTTGCCACCGAAGTGGCTAGTTTATTGTGCACCCCATATCCATCCTGTGGACGGTAGCGCAAGAGCATATGGATACACAAAAGGCCTAGGCACTAGGCCCCAAAGGGGTTAACAATTGTACATTTGGGTTCATATCTACATTTCAATTATCTGTTACAAGCAGGTATCTTATTTCATGAATAAGATATCTTGACATGTCACATAGGTTATTATATTGTCTATCTCTATATTCCTCAATAAGTGCACAATTAAGCACATAGTGTTCACGACAGTGACCATATGCCCGATCGCATAATTTGCATTTAGTTTGATCATCATCTGTCTCCCAAACTGTCAGAAGTACCTGTAGCCAAGCCTAAGCCTGGCCACTACAACATCAGTCAGTCTGCTCACATTGCAAGTTGCTCCACAAACATGTCCATCTGTGCTCGCATTATCATGAGCACAGATAGGCACGTTCATGGAAATTAATTTGGATTTATATCTACAGTTCACTTATCTGTTACAAGCAAATTTGGAAATTTGCTTAGAATAGTGCATCTTACCTTCACTAATAAGATATCTTGACATGTCACATAGGTTATTATACTGTCTATCTCTATATTCCTCAATAATGGACAATTTGCACATAGTGTTCAAGACAGTGACCATATGCCTGATCACATAATTTGCATTTAGTTTGATCATCATCTGTGTATCTCCCAAACTGCCAGAAGTACTTGTAGCCAAGCCGAAGCCTGGCCACTACAACATCAGTCAGTCTGTTCACATTCAAGTTGCTCCATAAACATACTTATCTACATTCATGTTATATAGTGGTTATGATCTACCAGGCTTCAACTGATAATCTATGTAACTGTATTTGTGAATCCTGAATAAACTTACATGTTTTGCTACATCATAAGCAGTCAGTAGCCCTTACAAACTCAACAAAAACTGTTTCATTACATATTTTGTCCGTGTGCACTTAGCAGTAAGATAAAATAACATAAATAACAAAAAAGGCACAATACCGTGACTGGAACCATACACAAATAATCCGCATACAGGAGAAAGGACGTTTCGGTCCGACTTGGACCATTTACAAAGTCAAAGTCACACTAACAAAAAGGTTAGGTAAGGTTCGTCAGGAAACAGGACAAGTGTTTCCTGACGCAGGTCTTAGTCATATGATGACCCGCCGTTGGAGCTTTTGGTAATCTGACCGAGGCCTTCCGCTGGCTTACAGAATCCTTACAGAAAGGAGAGGAGAGTATATATAGGCCAGCAGACAGGGACGGGACAAGAGAGGAAGTAGGTAAGGAGGAAGAGAGGTAGTGGTAGTAGTAGTGGGGTCAGTCAAATACTAAGAGGAGCAATGCAGGGAAACTAGGGGCCCAGAAAGGGTAGGAACAAGAACACAGAGGGGGGGGGGGATAATAATGGACCAAATACCCAAGGCAGAAAAAAAAAAACCAAAGGAGAAAGAGGAAAGAGAGAAGGGGGAAAAATAATCAGATTATGTCAAGGTTGTTCTGAAGTTTGGAGCATTTTACAATGTAATGGGAAAGAGATTTTAGATTTTGCCACCGAAGTGGCTAGTTTATTGTGCACCTCATATCCATCCTGTGGATGGTAACACAAGAGCATATGGATACACAAAAGGCCTAGGCACTAGGCCCCAAAAGGGTTAACAATTGTACATTTGGATTTATATCTACATTTCACTTATCTGTTACAAGCAAATTTAGGAAATTTGCTTAGTATAACTGGCATATTATTTTCATTAATAAGATATGTTGACATGTCACATAGGTTATTATACTGTCTATCTGTGTATGGGAAAGGAAGGCATCTACAGAGACAAAGCCACGACTAAGATTCACACAAGGAAAGTTGTGTATGAGGGAGGATTTAACCAGACGGCGACTGTGAAAGTTAGAAGTAGGGTAGACAGTTTTAGCAGAAGACCAGTCAATAGGATTACTGTGATCTCTGACATGACAGAAAATAGCATTGTTGGTGTGAGCAAGACTAACACTACTTTTGTGTTCCCTGAGTCTGTCAGACAGAAAATCTGCCAGTTTCTCCAAAGTACTAAAGAGGACAGGAGGAACAAGAAATAAAGTAGACACCAGGAGCATATACAGAGGGAGGAGAGGTATGAACTAAATTGGTGCGAAAAGTGTTAGTCTGGCGAAAAGTAAGTTTGATGTCTAAGGAACGGAGAGAGTTCGAGATTAGAAAGACTGGAAATGTAGGGAAGACAGAGGAGAGGAGAGTTCCCAGGAGTAGAGAGTTTGGGAGAGAAGGAAGTCCGTTTAGCACTTGAGAAGGCAGTCTGTGAAATGGGAAGGGTAGCCAAGACGGGGAAATGAATTATGAAGAGTGGAAATTTCTGATTCAAGGAACTGAGGATCACAAATGCGGAGAGCACAGAGAAAGAGGGAGATAACACTTTTCTTGACAGGAAGCATGATAAGAAAAGTAGTGAATGTACATGCTCCTTTGTTAGTGTGACTGTAAATGGTCCAAGTCGTACCGAAACGTCGTCCTATGTGCGAGTTATTTGTGTATAAAATAACATCTTGTTCGTTTTATTAACCTGGAGGGTTAACCCCTCTGGATAACTCAATAAAGTCCGTGTGTCATTGGAGACTGGATCTTATTTCCATGAGTCCTTTTAATCTTGTCTCCCAGGATGCAATCCACACCGGTCGACTAACACTGGGTACCTACTTCTAGGTGAACAGGGACAGCAGGTGTAGGAAAACATGCCCAACATTTGATCCATGCTCCAGTGATCCCAGGTACCCTAGTATGTGATTTAAAGACGCTACCAACTGAGCCTTGATGCTAGTGAAGGGCCTTTGATCCAAAGAATTCGAATTAACTTATTTTCTTCAGACTGCACCTGATTATCCTTCTGTTACTATTATATTCAAGGGACAGATCTGTAGGTGTCATGCAGTGCTACTTACAATTCACCCCAATATATTATAATACGTATACTCTTGGAACATTTTACAAGAACTCCAATGGAAATAAGTCACATTGTCTAACTTTTTTGGGTTATCCTATGTAATTTACACAATGTATGATAATTGTCTAACTTTTTGGGGTTATCCTATGTAATTTACACAATGTATGATAATTGTACTTATGTGTACCTGTGCCTAAATAAACTTAAGTTTATTCAGGTACAGGTACACATAAATAGTTACATAAATTTTTCATCAAAGCCTGTCATAGCATGGGCAAGTTCAAGAAATTAGCCAAGAGGTACCTAATGAATGTAGCTACAGAAAGAGAAGAGAGTGACTTCTTGTATATCTAACATGCATCCTATCTTTAATATTAATGTACATAGCTGAATTTACCTTATCCCTAGTATATCTCCTTTTATTGTAACTATTGTTCACATAGTTAAGTTACCTGTTTTTAACTTCTAAAATTTAATTAACTGAATTTGCTTTCCCTTTATTGTAACTACTTTTCACATATAGTTAAATTACTTACCTATTTTAACTTTAAAGTTTAATCAACAATTATTACAAGGACCCCCAATGGAAAAAAGTCACTGTTTGTTCTTATGTTCTTATATAACTATTTATGTATACCTGTACCTGAATAAAAACTTATTTACTTACTTAGAAGCATTTATTTACTTACTTACTTAGAAGCATTTTAAGAAAAAGAGGATAAATAAGTATACAAGATATGATGTAGGGCGTAATGACAGTAGTTTGTTGGACTATGTATTGGTAGATAAAAGACTGTTGAGTAGACTTCAGGATGTACATGTTTATAGAGGGGCCACAGATATATCAGATCACTTTTTAGTTATAGCTACAGTGGGAGTAAAAGGTAGATGGGATACAAGGAAAATAGAATCAGTAAGTAAGAGAGAGGTGAAGGTTTATAAACTAAAGAGGAGGCAGTTAGGGTAAGATATAAACAACTATTGGAGGATAGATGGGCTAGTGAGAGTGTAGGCAATGGGGTCGAAAATGTATGGGGTAGATTTAAAAATGTAGTGTTAGAGTGTTCAGCAGAAGTTTGTGGTTACAGGCGAGTGGGTGAGGGAGGGAAGAGGAGCGATTGGTGGAATGATGATGTAAAGAGAGTAGTAAGGGAGAAAAAAATTAGCATATAGAGGTTTTTACAAAGTAGAAGTGATGCAAGGAGGGAAGAGTATATGGAGAGAAAAAGAGAGGTTAAAAGAGTGGTGAAGCAATGTAAAAAGAGAGCAGATGAGAGAGTGGGTGAGATGTTATCAGCAAATTTTGTTGAAAATAAGAAAAAGTTTTGGAATGAGATTAATAAGTTGAGGAAGCCTAGAGAACAAATGGATTTGACAGTTAAAAATAGGAGAGGAGAGTTATTAAATGGAGAGTTAGAGGTATCGGGAAGATGGAGAGAATATTTTGAGGAGTTGTTAAATGTTGATGAAGACAGGGAAGCTGTGATTTCGTGTGTAGGGCAAGGAGGAATAACATCTTGTAGGAGTGTGGAAGAGCCAGTTGTGGGTGTGGGGAAGTTCGTGAGGCAGTGGGTAGAATGAAAGGGGTAAGGCAGCTGGGATTGATGGGATAAAGATAGAAATGTTAAAAGCAGGTGGGGATATAGTTTTGGAGTGGTTGGTGCTATTATTTAATAAATGTATGGAAGAGGGTAAAGTACCTAGGGATTGGCAGAGAGCGTGTATTGTTCCTTTGTATAAAGGCAAAGGGGACAAAAGAGAGTGCAAAAATTATAGGGGAATAAGTCTGTTGAGTGTACCTGGTAAAGTGTATGGTAGAGTTATTATTGAAAGAATCAAGAGTAAGACAGAAAGCAGGATAGCAGATGAACAAGGGGGCTTTAGGAAAGGTAGGGGGGTGTGTAGATCAAGTGTTTACAGTGAAACATATAGGTGAACAGTATTTGGATAAGGGTAAAGATGTTTTTGTGGCATTTATGGATTTGGAAAAGGCGTATGATAGGGTAGATAGGGGGGCAATGTTGCAGATGTTGCAGGTGTATGGAATAGGAGGAAGGTTACTGAAAGCAGTGAAGAGTTTTTATGAGGATAGTGAGGCTCAGGTTAGAGTGTGTAGGAGGGAGGAGGACTATTTCCCAGTAAAAGTGGGCCTTAGACAAGGATGTGTGATGTCACCGTGGTTGTTCAATATATTTATAGATGGGGTTGCTGTATAACCCCTGTGGTTTAGCGCTTCTATTTGATTATAATAATAATAATATAGATGGGGTTGTAAGAGAAGTGAATGCGAGGGTCTTGGCAAGAGGTGTTGGGCTAAAAGATAAAGAAGCAAATACAAAGTGGGAGTTGTCACAGTTGCTTTTTGCTGATGACACTGTGCTTTTGGGAGATTCTGAAGAGAAGTTGCAGAGGTTGGTGGATGAATTTGGTAGGGTGTGTAAAAGAAGAAAATTGAAAGTGAATATAGGAAAGAGTAAGGTGATGAGGATAACAAAAAGAATAGGTGACGAAAGATTGGATATCAGATTGGAGGGAGAGAGTATGGAGGAGGTGAATGTGTTCAGATATTTGGGAGTGGACATGTCGGCGGATGGGTCTATGAAGGATGAGGTGAATCATAGAATTGATGAGGGAAAAAGGGTGAGTGGAGCACTTCGGAGTCTGTGGAGACAAAGAACCTTGTCCATGGAAGTAAAGAAGGGAATGTATGAGAGTATAGTTATACCAACGCTCTTATATGGGTGTGAAGCATGGGTGATGAATGTTGCAACGAGGAGAAGGCTGGAGGCAGTGGAGATGTCATGTCTGAGGTCAATGTGTGGTGTGAATATAATGCAGAGAATTAGGAGTTTGGAAATTAGGAGGAGGTGCGGGATTACCAAAACTATTATCCAGAGAGCTGAGGAGGGGTTGTTGAGGTGGTTCAGACATGTAGAGAGAATGGAACGAGACAGAATGACTTCGAGAGTGTATAAATCTGTAGTGGAGGGAAGGCGGGGTAGGGGTCGGCCTAGGAAAGGTTGGAGGGAGGGGTAAAGGAGGTTTTGTGTGCGAGGGGCTTGGACTTCCAGCAAGCATGTGTGAGCGTATTTGATAGGAGTTAATGGAGACAAATGGTTTTTAATACTTGACGTGCTGTTGGAGTGTGAGCAAAGTAACATTTATGAAGGGATTCAGGGAAACCGGCAGGCCGGACTTGAGTCCTGGAGATGGGAAGTACAGTGTCTGCACTCTGAAGGAGGGGTGTTAATGTTGCAGTTTTATAACTGTAGTGTAAAGCACCCCTCTGGCAAGACAGTGATGGAGTGAATGATGATGAAAGTTTTTCTTTTTCGGGCCACCCTGCCTTGGTGGGAATCGGCCGATGTGTTAATAAAAAAAAAAAGAAGCATATGTGTATATTACCTTGGATAACCCAAAAAAAGTCAGAGTAACTTATTTCCATTGGGGTCCTTGTGTATATGACCCCCAAGTAAGTAAGTTAGTAAGTTTATTCAGGTATACACAAATACATTTACGTACATAGATTATCATACATAGCAGCATATGTGTAGAGAACCTAGGATAACCCAAAAAGTCAGACAGAGTGACTTATTTCCATTGAGTTTAGTGCATTTTCATTACTAAAGTAAATCAGCAAGTTGAAAAATCTTGTTAGATATGAATTTTATATACAACACAAGCTTTTTTTCTTTCTCTTGTATAGTTTTGGGGTATGCTATTGACTGAAACCTTTAATTAAAGGAGTAGGTGGGAGTGCCTTGTTGGCAGTGAAGGGCACTTGATCCAAGAAATTTGAGTCGTTTCCCCATCTTTGGATTGAACCTAAATAGTACTCACTTCCCAGGTTCTGTATGATCCTTTCCATGAATGTTATAATAAACTTAAATATGATACAGAAAAGGTGATGAAAAAATATTATTATTAATTATAATTATTATAGTTAGGAAGCACTAAACCTGTAATTGCCATACAGTGCCTGAAGAATGCAAAACAATCAGATTCACTCCAAGGAAAGAGAGAACATTTGCAATTCCTTGGATCAAAAACCTCTTGCCGGCGTCAAAGAACCTCCGTTGAGTGGTAAGAAGAGAATGCCCTTCAAGGGAAAGTGTCTTAATGCTAGTAAAGGGCTCTTGATAAAAGGAATTAGGTCTACCCTCCTTTTCCTTGGAACAGATCTGATTACCTTCTACTCCTGAGGTCCTATATGACCCTTTCAGATTTAGTGCTTCCCCATGACTATTATAACAAAGTAGAAAGCACACAGCTGAGGGAAAGAGTTTATGAAAAAAATGGTATGAGAGCACTGCAGATGAGTTACTCTGGAAAGAATAGGTCAGAGTTAGAGTACAATTTGTACATGAAGTATATAGTATTTGTTTTTCAGGTTGAGTTAATGAAACATGAGTTTAACAGTCAAATTAGAAGATTCAGAACAGACTGTATGCCACATCTTGTTGTACACTGATGTGGAGAATGCAGCAGAAGTGCGTCAACTTATAATGCAGGGGAAGGTGGAGGCTAGTCTAATCAAACCAGAAATAGTACGTAATAATTCATATTTCTACCAATACGCTAACATTCTTCCATATTTAAAATTATTTTTAACAGGATTTTTGGTATTGGCTGCCTCCTCAACAACTAAGTACTGCTTAGTACTGTAAACTGTTGTATAAAGACTGCTATAATTCTTCTCTGAGGTAGTCATTCCTTCTTGGGAGGTGTCTTGTTGCTGTTGAAGGGCTCTTAATCCAGGGAATGGGAGCTATCCATTACTTCCATGGATTAAGCCATATTGTCTTCTATTTCCCAGGTGTTGTATGGCCTTTACAGGTTTAGCATTTCCCTACAAATATATTAATAATAATGTAGAAGTCATCAGTTTCCCGATGTTTGCTTACCTTAGCCTATAGTGAGTGATGAATATATCTGCTGCATTAGCAAAATGCTGTGAAGCGGGGCACTCCTGTACCTTGTTAACATTTTATTTAAATCACATGTTTCTCCCTCTGGAACTGCTCATATTTTTTACTCCAAACAATCTCTTATTTGCTGATGATTGCACTTGGATTCTCATCTCTTAGTTATTTAACATTAAACCTCTTTTGTATTTTTTTGTTTATTATGCTATGCCAACATTCAGTGTTTATCTAAACTGTACTCTGCTTGTTTTTTCTTGTAAATATTTCAGAATTTACTCCTGTATCTACCTACATGTACCCTTATTGAAAAGACAATAACACACTCACATTTTCCCTTTATAACATTTAACACATTAACAGACATGAAAGATATATGAATTAATCCTTACATATAATGGGCCAAGTAGTATATAAACTGTGATTGTGACAGCAGGGAGGGGTCCTGTCATGATCGATGGACAAGTACATCTTCTTTACTAATGTGCTTGTATAATGCAAGAATAAGATTATTACTATTATAATCAAAACCTAGCGCTAACCTATAACAGTCATTCAGGAATAAGATGTGGGAATGGTACTCCATAGATGTGTGTTCAGTTCCATATTACACTTTGTTTATACAGTTTATTAAACTTGTGATTTTGTGATATCTCTGTGTATCTTGTGGAGCTTAACAGTATTGTATATGCTTTGTTTTTAAATTGATAATGATCAGGTTAATCTGTGTAGATTAAGTTGTAAAGACAGCATAACATAACCTTGAAAGAAAGCAAATGCAATATAAATTAGCTGTTGTTTATGAATAAAGTTAGTTTCAGAGTTTCAGCAGAAAAGTTAGATTGTTTAATATGTTCCAAGCTTATATAAAATTACAGCCATTGTAGTAAAACATTAAAATGTCAGATTTGCTTATAGTGATACTTGATTACTGTGTAAAAAAAAGATTTCCTTGCAGGTAGTAGACTCATTTCAAATTTTGGTTGCTGCCAACAAAGCTGTGAGATCTTTAACAGCTAAGAAGATGGTAACTCGTTCAGTGTTTGCCGAAATCATCTTTAATCTATCACCATCAAAAAATGTAAATATTATATATCACATTTATCAAAGCACTTCTCTGTCATTTTATAGCATTTTTTTTGTCGAACTATGTGACTGGATTTTTTTTCCTCAGTTGTGTTATGACCCAATTATTTTCTGTATGTGACTGGAGGTAGTAGGTTGGTAGACAGCAACCACCCAGGGAGGTACGTACTACCATCCTGCCAAGTGAGTATAAAACGGAAGCCTGTAATTGTTTTACATAATGGTAGGATTGCTGGTGTCTTTTTTCTGTCCCATAAACATGCAAGATTTCAGGTACGTCTTACTACTTCTACTTACACTTGTCACATTATACAGTGGAACCCTGGTTAACGAAAAAAATTCATTGCAGAAGCTTGCTCAAGTGCCATTACCGAACGAATTTACTTCCTTAAGAAAAAATGTCATTTAGGTTAGTCTATTTCAGACCCCCAAAAATACACTTCCACAAGCACTTACAATATTATACTTACATAATTGCACGATTTCCAGGGTGTTCGTTAACCGGGGTTCCACTGTACTTGCATGTACAAGCATTTATATACACACCCCTCTGGGTTTTCTTCTATTTTCTTACTAGTTATTGTTCTTGTTTATTTCTTCTTATCTCCATGGGAAAGTGGAACAGAATTCTTCCTCCATAAGCCATGCGTGTTGTAAGAGGCAACTAACATGCTGGAATCAAGGGGCTAGTAACCCCTTCTCCTGTATACATTACTAAAGTTAAAAAGAGAAACTTTCGTTTTTATTTTTAGGTCACCCTGCCTTGGTGGGATATGGCCGGTCTGATGAAAAAAAAATGTGAATGTTTGGTTCATATGTGGTAAGGTCATATTTTTTGGTAAATGTAAGTCAAGAAATTTGCACAGTCATAGAGTGAATCCTTATATTTTACAAGTTAAAGTGGGTTTGCCTAATGCAATTTTTCTTTATGCACCATATCTTCTAACACATCTATCACACAAAGTGAGAAACACCTTTGTATATACTGTACTACATACATGTACTGTATAGTACAAATTTAAATTTTAAACGTGGCTACAGTAATTTCTCTTATAAAGCTACTGTATATAGTGTGATTTTTGCAAATCCAATTGAAAAAGTGCATCCAAATTTGGATAGAACATACTATGAAGACCTTTTCATGTGCTATTCAGTTTTGATGTACTTTCTCAGTCACATTTACAAAAAATCAAACTAGAGGAACTTTTTAAGAGAACTTACTGTAATGCATTTCATGTACACTACTTAATAATTTTTGTTATTGTTTACTGAAATATAATTGGTCTTGTTTTAGTTGTAAAACGATATACATGTATTTTAATGTCATGTTACATTAGCTTTTGAAAGTTATATGATGACTTATTTTTAACACATTGGCTATTTTTCACTAGTAAACAATTTTTATCTGGGTAATCTTTATAGACTTCAAATGAATGTTTGCTTAAAAATTCTCATTACTACACCATTTTATGTTATTAAAGACAAAGTTGTGACCCTAAGAGTATATAATATAATATCATTATGACATTTATTTAACCTTTTTTTTTCAGATTACATTATCATTGAAGAACTTTGGTTTGAGTGACAGTGACACAGAAATCCTAGCTGTGGTGTTGGACCAGGAATCAGGAGAGAAAGTTAAAACATTAAATCGTCAGATAAAAGGAAAGGTAAATAAGTATTATGTGTATCTTAAAACATTAGGTCATGATAATTTAACTGTATCTGCCTAAAACAGAATATTAGTATAGAACTGGATATTGGCTAATTTTGATGGTATCAGAATTGATGGGTATCAGCAAATTTTGATGGTATTGATATCAGCCTAAAATTGAGTATTGGTATCAGTATCAGCAATCATTTTGGGATCATCCCATCACTAGATAGTATTGTATAGTACAGTGGACCCCCGGTTATTGGCCATAATTTGTTCCAGAATGCTGTTCGAGTGCCGTTACCAAACGAATTTGTTCCCATAAGGACAAATGTAAATTAGATTAGTCCGTTTCAGACCCCCCAAAAATACACTTACATAATTGTTCGAGTTGGGAGCAGTACGAAATCCGGGGGTCCACTATTTGATCTTTTCACTAATTCAAATGCTTTGTTATACCTGCATTAAAAGTATAGTACCATCCCTAAGCTACATTTCGTAAGGCTATCAGCAACTTATAATTTTGAAAATAGATATAAATATCTGTGTTTCTTCTTTTTCGGGTCCCCTGCCTTGGTGTGAGACAGCCATTGTGTTAAAAAAAAATTGTACAAATATTGGTTAAAATTTAAATACATACAGTTTTACTACAGCATCATAGTAATTTAATAGTATTGTAATCCAGTGCTTGGTAGTCCTTATTTACCCTCTCCTCTATTTTATGCAATGTAACTGCATTGAAAAGCAATACAGTGGACCCCGCCTAACGAGCAAAATTCATTCCAGAAGCCTGCTCAAGTGCCATTACCGAACGAATTTACTTCCTTAAGAAATAATGTCACATAGGTTAGTCTATTTCAGACCCCCAAAAATACACTTCCACATGCACTTAAAATATTATACTTATATAATTGTACGATTTCCGGGGTATTCGTTAACCGAGGGTCCACTGTATTATTAAAAGTGCTTTTGTGATTTCTCACATTATTAAGGAACAGTTTTATATATAAAGAAAGAACAGCAGTCCAAGCATCTCTCTCCACTTGTATACAGTAGAACCCCCATATCCGCAGATTCAGTTTCTGCAGTTTCAGTTATCCACAGTTTACCGTGACCCAAAAAATAACTTAATTTTAGTTAATAATGGCCACAAAGCACAAAAGTAGTGATGATGGCAGTTCTTTAAAGTCTAAGAGAAGCCGTGAAGTGCTTCCCATTACTGAAAAAGTGCTAATTCTCAACTTATTGTGCATAATTTATTAATTAAACTTTATCATAGGTACAGTGGACCCTCGCTATTCGAACACTCCAAAACTCGCCCTTTTATGTAAGTTTATTATTGTAAGTGCTTTTATAAGTGTATTTTTGGGGGTCTGAAATGGACTAATCTAATTTACATCATTCCTTATGGGAATAAATTTGTTTGGTAACAGCACTTGAGCAGCATTCTGGAATGAGGGGGAGTTTTGGAGTGTTCGAATAGCGAGGGTCCACTGTATGTATGTAAATAAAAAATGACATATACGTATAGGGTTCACTACTATCCTCAGTTTCAGGTATCCATGGTAGGTCTTGGAATGTATCCCCCATGGATACAGGTGGACTACTGTATTTACAAGATTATCAGAGTTCTGCAAAAATATTAATTTAAAATGTCTATTTCTTTATGGAATTCTTCACTCTACTAAACCTAATGAAAACCCCAACCATTTAGATTTGCTATTAGTACTGATATTACTGTAATTAGATGTACAGTGGTCCCTCAGTTTTCGTGCATCTCCAAACTCGAACATTTATGTAAGTGTATTTTCGTAAGTGCTGTTGCAAGTGTATTTTTGGGGGTCTGAAATAGACTAACCTACGTGACATTATTTCTTAAGGAAGTAAATTCGTTCGGTAATGGCACTTGAGCAGCATTCTGGAACGAATTTTCGGCGAAAACCGAGGGACCACTGTATAGTTTTTTCTCTCTTATTCATAGCATAAGTACATTATGTGAATATAATAATAAAATAGTAATAATAATAATAATAATAATTATTATTATTATTATTATTATTGTTGTTGATTTAGTTGGACTTGAGTCCTGGAAATGGGAAGTACAATGCCTGCACTTTAAAGAAGGGGATTGAGATATTGGCGGTTTGGAGGGATTTTATGAACTGTTGTATCTTAGCGCCTCTGCAGAGACAGTGATTATGTGTGAGTGAGGTGAAAGTGTTGAATGATGATGAAAGTATGTACAGTGGTACCCCGACTTACGATATTTTTTCATTCCAGAATGCTGTTCAAGTGCCATTACCAAACGAATTTATCTCCATAAGAAATGATGTAAAATAGACTAGTCCTTTTAGACCCCCAAAATTACACTTACAAAAGCATTTAAAAAAATAAACTTACATAAAAGGGTGTGTTTGGGGACCATCGTAAGTCGGGGTACCACTGTATTATCTTTTTGGGTATTTTCTTTCTTTTTGGGTCACCCTGCCTCGGGTGGGAGACGGCCAACGTGTTAAAAAAAAATTACAGTGGATCCCCGGTTTTCGTGATTTTTTCGTTCCAGAATGCTGTTCAAGTGTCATTGCCAAACGATTTTATTCCCATGAGGAATAATGTAAAGTAGACTAGTCCTTTTAGACCCCCAAAAATACACTTACAAAAGCATTTAAAAAAATACTTACATAGAAGGGCGAGTTTGGAGTAGGATGAATACCAGGGATCCACTGTATAATCATCACTTATTTAGAATTTAATATGTACAGAGGTGTACCCAAATTTTACAAAAAAAAAAAAAAAAAAAAGTAGAACCTGGATGTTTTTTTCTTGAGCATTTTAATTTAAAAAGATTTATATAAAAAAATTAAGATTTCCAAAAGAACATTTCAGGCTGTATTACATCTAACTATACAATTACACTACATTTATTCAGTAGATAAATTAACCCATGAACTGTATAACTATTTCTTAACACATTCTATTTATTCAGTAGATAAATTAACCCATGAACTGTATAACTATTTCTTAACACATTCTATAGTACCAAAGAAAAAAAATCAATGTTTTGAAAAGATGACAATGCAAATTTTTATTTACATTTCTCCAGCTAGAGGCAAGCTTGAAACTGTGTGAAAGTAATCAGTTAATGTGAACAAGTATTCATGGAAAGCATTGTCCATGAAACAAACCTAGAGAAATTGTGCATATGAGTATAAAAGCTTACTGTAAGATATACTGTAGTGTGGATCTTCAAATACAGGAGGGCCTCGTTTTACAGTGCTTCGCTTTATGGCATTTTGCTAATACAGCTGTTTTCAATTATACCCATTCTTCATTAATTCAGACTTCCTACAATGAATATATTCACTACTCACTGTCAGCTAAGGATTAAAATATTTTAAGGTAAGTAGTGTGTACTGTATATGCATATTCTAGGCTTAGTTCTATTGCTCATTTAATATATAATACATAGTGTAAACATGTTATCAGGCTTTTATATACATTTGAAAGTGAATAAAGACTACATTTCACTTTACAGCAATTTTTGCTTTACAGCGGTACCCCGGAACCTAACCTGCAGTATAAGAGGGGCCCTCCTGTATAGTGTTTATGCACTGTGAATATCACTAAGATGCCATTAGTTTATCTTAAATTTATCTATAATTATCTTGCAGCAAGCAACACTTGCAGAGATGAAGAAGCTGACAAACGAAGCCAGAGTGAAGGAGCTGTACAAAGTAACAGACATTGAATTAGAAGTGAGCAGTTTACTTGATGCAGTAGTTTCTCGTATGGCATGTAAAGAATTTCTAATAATGTAAAATGCATTAATGTATTAAAAATAAATAGGTTTAGCGCTTCTTTTTTATTATAATAATAATTTAAAATAAATATTTTGATATACATAATGTTTTTCTTTTGATAATGCTTAACACAGCCTTTTTAAAGTATGGCAGGATTTTCTTGGTAAACACTACAAATTAGTAGTGCTGAATACTAATAAATCTCTATCTCAATTAGTGTTATATAATTTTTTACAGGATTCCTTGACACAAAATGTATTAGCATTTCTTCATGGATGTATTATCATGAAAGTGGTAACAGTTTTTCCAGTTATATATCTGGAGAGAGTTCCGGGGGTCAACGCCCCCGCTGCCCGGTCTGTGACCAGGCCTCATGGTGGATCAGAGCCTGATCAACCAGGCTGTTACTGCTGGCTGTACGTAGTCCGACGTACAAACCACATCCCGGCTGGTCAGGTACCGACTTTAGGTGCCTGTCCAGTGCCTGCTTAACCCTTTGACTGTTTCAGTCGTATATATACGTCTTACGAGCCAGTGTTTCGGACGTATATATACTCACAAATTCTAGCGGCCTCAAATCAAACGGGAGAAAGCTGGTAGGCCCACATATGAGAGAATGGGTCTGTGTGGTCAATGTGCGCAGTATAAAAAAAATCCTGCAACACGCAGTGCATAATGAGAAAAAAAAAACTCCGACCATGTTTTTGGAATAAAACGCCGAATTTGAGGTGTATTTTCGTATAGTATTTATGGTTGTATTCTCTTTTTCGTGGTCTCATTTGATAGAATGGAAAACATATTACAGGAATAGAGATGATTTTGATTAGTTTCATGATGAAAACTATCTTGAAATTGAGCTCAAAGTAGCGGAAATGTTCAATTTTTGCCAATGTTCAAGAGTAAACAAATCATGCCACGCATCCAATACACATCAACTGGTGAGTCTAATATTCTTTCACAAGTGCACAGATATTATTTATACCGTTTTTACAATAATGCAATAGTCTGCATAACAATAAATCTTCTATTTTTTGTGTGAATAAAAAAATCAAAATAGAAAGCAAGAGTAATATAAGAGGGGCCTAAAGATGTGACTAATGAACAGATAACGTCTTATTTTAGTGTCAGGAATGTCTGCATTGTATATTCTAGACCCTGTTTTGAAATTGACATCTTTTTTATTTTGCATGAAATTGGCAAAATTGCCAATTTCTGACCACTTTATTGGGTAGTTGAAATTGGTAAATTGGTGGTTTCTTGTACTCAATCGATAGAACAAATGGAGTTCTAAAGAAATAACTATGAGTTTGGTCGACTGTAACAATGGAATTGGCCGAAAATAGGGCTCAAAATCGGCGAAATCGCTGATGCGTATGTCGCTGACATCACTAACTTTGCGAGAGCATAATTTCGTAAGTTTTCCATCGAATTTCATACTTTTGGTGTCATTACAATCGGGAAAAGATTCTCTATCATTTCATAAGAGAAAATAATTTTTTTTTTTTCCAAAATTTTGCGACATAGAATGACAGTTTCAGAATGGGGCCTCCGACAGTCAAAGGGTTAAAGACAGCCAGGGGTCTATTGGTAATCCCCCTTATGTATGCTGGGAGGCAGTTGAACAGTCTTGGGCCCCTGACACTTATTGTGTTGTCTCTCAACGTGCTAGTGGCACCCCTGCTTTTCATTGGGAGGATGTTGCATCGTCTGCCAAATCTTTTGCTTTCGTAGGAAGTGACTCTCGTGTGCAAGTTTGGTACTAATCCCTCTAGGATTTTCCAAGTGTATATAATAATGTATCTCTCCCGCCTGTGTTCTAGAGAGTACAGGTTTAGAAACCTCAAGCGTTCCCAGTAATTGAGGTGGTTTATTGCAGTTATGCGTGCTGTGAAGGTTCTCTGCACATTTTCTAGTTCAGCAATTTCACCTGCCTTGAAAGGTGCAGTTAGTGTGCAGCAATATTCCAGCCTAGATAGAATAAGCAACCTGAAAAGTGTCATCATGGGCTTGGCATCCCTGGTTTTGAAGGTTCTCATTATCCATCCTGTCATTTTTCTAGCAGATGCGATTGCTACAGTGTTATGGTCCTTGAAGGTGAGATCCTCTGACATGACTCCCCCCAGGTCTTTGACCTGTAGTATTAAAATACAACTTCTCTGCCACATTTGAAATTCTTAGCTAATCTGAGGATTTCAAATCAGCAGGTCTAATGTAGAAGAAAATATTTTCATGTCCGAAATGACATTTCAGTGGATATGTTTTCGCTTTACTAAGGTGTTAAAAAATTCACAGCACATAGCAGATTGTCATGTGCTTTATTTCTGCTTATAATCAGCTTCTATTATTTACTTTGTACAAAGGAATACTGTTTGTTGTGAGAGTCTGAAAACCAGAAAAAAAAATAATTTGATGATTCAACATCTTGAAGTTCCATTTTAATTTTTCAGTCTACAATTGCTAGAATATTTGTAATACCAGTACTTAACAAAATGGATTTTTTTTTTACGTTTGTTAAATATGAATATGAAGACTGTTTTTAGACCAGTTCTCTTTGGTGTATATATTAGAATGTTGGAGATTCTATATAAAGGTTGTCAAGGGCTGTTGATCAAAAGAATTGGAACTAACCCTTCCCTTCCTTAGACTGATTATTTCCCATTCCCCAGGCACTACATAACCCTTACAGGCATTGAAAGGTAAAATATCATTAGGGTAAGTGAGGAAACTGGAGAAAATACCTGTACAGCAACTTGATAATCACAGGAATGTTAAAGAAACTTTATCATAGGAAGTTGACAGCTTTATCCTCATTGGACTATTATATTCATAGGGAAGCACTAAACCTGTAATGGTTATTCATGTACAGCACCTAGAGAATGAAAGATAGTCAGATTTGATTCAAAGGAAGAGAAGGGCAGCTTCTATTCTTGAGATGAGGAGCCCTTAACCAGCATGTAGGCTCTTCATACCCCTTTAAGAGGATCATTATAAAAAGTTGAAGGCACTTATTATGGGAAGTTAGAGATCTTGATCACTTGGTCACTTAAACAACATCGAGCATTGTCTGCCTTGTACTTGTACTTTAATTAAGGCCTCATGCTTTATTACATCACATTTAGTAAGTAAGTAAGTTTATTCAGGTATACACAAATACATTTACATAGATTATCATACATAGCAACATATGTGTAGAGAACATAGGATAACCCAAAAAGTCAGAGTGACTTATTTCCATTGGGTCCATTTAATACCTTAATATTATACATTGTAGTAGATACATGTTATTATACTATAAAGGATATATACTAGGAATAAGGTAAAAAGAGTTATTTACAATTACATGTGCGTTAGCTAAAAAAATAAAAAATCATTCTCCTCCCTTTCTGTCGCTACATTCATTAGGTACCTTTTGGCTCTCTTCTTGAACTGGCTTATGCTATAACTGGCTTTGACATGTGCAGGCAGTCTGTTCCATTCCTTTATTGCTGTACAATAAAAGGTGTTTGAAGCCTGGCCACTGACTGTGGGTACTACAAAGTTGTGCTTTCTCCCCCTAGTACTATGACTGCTTTGGTTCCCAGCCTTGACAAAATTGGCAGCAAGATATTCTGGACACTGTGAGCAATTTTATAAACTTGATTTAACTTAAGTTGTTTTACTCTGTCTTCAATATTCAGCATATCCAATTGTTGTAATTCATCCTGGCCTACATGTTCTCTTGGGCCCAGGTCCATGATGAATCTTACCATTTTGTTCTGGGTGATTTGCAGTTTATCTTTCAGTTTTTTTGTCAAGGCAGAGTACCATGAAGAGCAAGCGTAGTCCATATGACATTGTATAAGGGCTAGACATAGGTGATAAAGTGCAAGATGTATATTATTTAGTTGGTTTCTTCTGAGCATGAAATCAAAGGCAATGGTCTAACAGAAAAAAAATACTAGTAACGAGGACAAACAAACAAAAGGGTTTAGAAGAACATGTCATGTTATCCTAATGCATATTGCTGCATAGCAATATGCATTAGGAAAAATTTCTAATTGTCAGAATATGTCATGGTGTATAGGGTTCAGTAATACCTGTAGTTCCAAAATGCAAGTTATCCTGGAAAAATATGTCATTTTACATTAATATTAAAAGATTTGTACAAGAGAAACAAAGAAAATTTACTTCTGATACCAGTGTATTATATAATGCTCAAGTGTATAAATTATACTTCATATAATAAATTAATTGTAAGTGGTCACAGTAAAACAAACTTTATATACTAAAATGAGTTTAATGCATCTTAACATATGCACGTTTAATCTTAACTGGATCCACTGGCCGATCATTGTTATCTGTTTCCACGAGACCCATTCTCTTCACCACCTGCATCCCAGACGAGACACGACCTGCAGCCCCAAGAAATATAGCATTATAAGAGATATTTTGCCAAATATATAAATTACAAATTTAAATTTCATGATTCTAAGCATATTTGTGTTTGGTTTGAATCCTTCTGTAATGAATTATTTGAACTATACATGTACGTATATTCTCCATGGGGAAGTGGAACAGAATTCTTCCTCCGTAAGCCATGCGTGTCGTAAGAGGCGACTAAAATGCCGGGAGCATGGGGCTAGTAACCCCTTCTCCTGTATACATTACTAAAGTTAAAAAGAGAAACTTTTGTTTTTCTTTTTGGGCCACCCTGCCTCGGTGGGATACGGCCGGTTTGTTGAAAAAAAAAAAAAAAATGTACGTATATGGTTCAAGATGATTCCAATGTGTAGTAGAGTACGTATGTATATTCTTTCAACAAATGCATATCTTTCTAGGTAGTAGGTTGGTAGACATCTACTGCCCAGGGAGGTACTACCATCCTGTCAAGTGAGTGTAAAACGAAAGCCTGTAATTGTTTTACACGATGGTAGGATTGCTGGTGTCTTTTTTCTGTCTCATAGACATGCAAGATTTCAGGTAATCTTGCTACTTCTACTTACACTTAGGTCACACTACACATGCATGTGCAAGCATATAGATATATACACACCCCTCTGGATTTTCTTCTATTTTCTTACTAGTTCTTGTATATTTCCTCTTATCTCCATGGAAAAGTGAAACAGAATGCTTCCTCCGTAAGCCATGAGTGTCATGAAAGGCGACAAAAATGCTGGGAGCAAGGGGCTAGTAACCCCTTCTCCTGTATACATTACTAAATTTAAAAAGAGAAACTTTTGTTTCTCTTTTTGGGTCACCCTACCTCGGAGGCATTATTCCATCTGGGAACTGTACTCTCTTTGACTCCCCTATATGATACTTTATATGTTAAAATGTTTTCAAGGAGCACTGAAAATGAATGATAAAGAATTCTACACGTTGGACTCCCTAACTTTAACACAAGGCATTTACTGTTCAAACCCCTTCTCCTGTATATATTACTAAATGTAAAAGGGGGAACTTTCGTTTTTCATTTTGGGCCACCCCGCTTCGGTGGGAAACGGCTGACGTGTTGAAAGAAGAAGATTTACTGTTCAGTAGTACTGTACATATATAGTACAATGAAAAGTGTGCATCTCACCTTACTGTACATACACCAAAAGGTGTACATCTTAAGTGTATATATAGTTAATTCCAAGTTTAGGTATTAAACTATTCCTGATGTCAGTGTAAAAATACATTGCAACTTTCATGACCCACATGCAGTGGCTTCAAACCTAACAAACTAATGAAAGTACAGTATATACTATACACCTTACTTTAATCTACTACCACTTCCTCAAACAAAGAATGGGTGGTATGAATGAATTTTTTTTTTTTTCAAAATGTACACTTTTTTTTTTCAACAAGTCGGCCGTCTCCCACCGAGGCAGGGTGACCCAAAAAGAAAGAAAATCCCCAAAAAGAAAATACTTTCATCATCATTCAACACTTTCACCACACTCATACATAATCACTGTCTTTGCAGAGGCGGTCAGATACGACAGCTGAGAATAGTACACATGCACAATTAAGAAATTAGAGGGAAAGCAAAACAGGAAAAGCCTGAGGCACAAGTAATGATAAACAGGACAATGACTAGGAAATAAATATGAATTGAAAAGGAAATGTGGTGCCAAGAATAAATTATACTACCAACAATGGAGGATGAATTTCCTAATTATTACTACATATTTAGGGCTCTTGATTTCAGGATTTGGCCTGGTGGCTAAAGCTCTTGCTTCACACGGCGAGGGTCTGGGTTCAATTCCCGGTGAGGGTAGAAACATTAGGTGTGTTTCTTTACACTGGTTGTCTATGTTCCCCATCAGTAAAATGGGTACCTGGGAGTTAGTCAACTGGTGTGGGTTGCATCCTGGGACAAAACTGACCTAATTTGCCCGAAATGCACTGCATAACAAGCGGCTTTTTGTATAGTAGTACAGTGGACCCCCGGTTTTCATGATTTTTTCGTTCCAGAATGCTGTTCAAGTGCCATTACCAAACGAATTTATCCCCATAAGGAATAATGTAAAGTAGACTAGTCCTTTTAGACCCCCAAAAATACACTTACAAAAGCATTTAAAAAAATACACTTACATAAAAGGGCGAGTTTGGAGCAGGACGAACACCGGGGGTCCACTGTATGTCATTGATGTCAGCTAGGCCTGTATACCTTGTACATGTACTTGTAGAAATAAAGATACAGTGGACCCCCGAGTTTCAAACTTTCTTCGTTCCAGAATGCTGTTCAAGTGCTGTTACTGAACGAATTTATTCCCATAAGGAATAATGTAAATTAGATTAGTCCATTTCAGACCCCCAAAAATACACTTACAAAAGCACTTACAATAATAAACTTACATAATAGGTCGAGTTGGGAGGCGTTCGAAACTCGGGGGTCCACTGTATTATTATTATTATTATTTTTTAACAAGTTGACCGTCTCCCACTGAGGCAGGGTGACCCAAAAAGAAAGAAAATCCCCAAAAAGAAAATACTAAAATAATAATAAAAAGGAATTTCAGCAACCATCTAATAACTTGGCTAGTAGGTCTTATTATTATTATTATTATTATTATTATTACCCTACCCTTCCTACGATAAAAAATAACAACCCCCTCTTATTTTCCAGCATTGTTTGACCCTGACAGGTTGAGCATTTTCCATGAATGTAATACAGTGGACCCCCGGTTTTCGTGATTTTTTTCGTTCCAGAATGCTGTTCAAGTGCCATTACCAAACGAATTTATCCCCATAAGGAATAATGTAAAGTAGACTAGTCCTTTTAGACCCCAAAAATACTTACAAAAGCATTTAAAAAAATACACTTACATAAAAGGGCGAGTTTGGAGCAGGACGAACACCGGGGGTCCACTGAAATCTCATTCCAAGACTATATAACTTTCTCCATTAATATATTATTAACGCTACCTAAATATACTTTATGCAGCTTTTTTTTTTATGATACTTACCAAATATGGCATGCTTGCCATCAAGCCACTGAGTGGGAGCAAGGGTGATAAAGAACTGTGAACCGTTAGTGTTTGGTCCTGCATTGGCCATGGACAATAAACCAGCCCCAGTGTGCTTTAGTTCATCATGAATCTCATCATTGAAGTGCTTCCCATATATTGATGCACCTCCTCGCCCAGTGCCAGTCGGATCCCCACCTGTGGACACATTTCATACATCCTTAATATTTATCTATTCTCATATTCATTCATTCTTCCTCTCAGTCTTTTGATACAGTGTGAATATTATGCAGAGAATTCTGAATTTAAAGATTAGAAGAAGGGTTGGGGTAACCAAAAGTATAATTTGGAGGAGTTGTTGAAGTGGTTTGGACATTTAGAGAGGTGGAACAAAATAGGACAACTAAGAGGGTATATAAATAAAAAATGTAGATGAGAGAAGTAGCATATCCACAGAAAAGGTTGGAGGAATGAGGTAAAGGAGGTTTTGAGTGCTAGGGGCTTGAACATTCAGTAGGCTTGTGAAAATGCAAAAAAATAGAGCGAGTAGAAGAAACTTTTTTTTTTTATGGCTTGACATGCTGTTGGAATGCAAGCCAGGTAATGTTTTTGAAGGGATTCAAGGAAACCAGTTAGATGAAAAATACTGTCCAGTGCTTGCACTCTGAAGGAGGGGTGAGGATGTGTTCAGAGGGCCATCTGAACTGTGATATTAGCACATTTCTCACAAAACAGTAATGGTGAATGTGTTCCTGCTTTTTTTCTCTTTTAGCTCATCCTACTTTGGTGGGAAACAGCTGGTGTGTTAAAAAATAATAATAACAATAATATGCCTGTCTAGAAAGGCAGCTATTAACAGTTAATTTTTTTTTTTGGTTATGCTGCTTCACTGAGAATGAATCAGTGTAACAATAATATCTCAGTATGTACCTTCAAAAAATACACAACTGCATAGACAAAGTATTGCACATTTATATACATTATGTAAATTATCAAATAAATTTATAAATAAATTTATGTGAAAACCTTTTCTCAAAAATTTTAATACCTTGTATCATAAAGTCTCTGATAATGCGATGGAATTTGCAACCATTGTAATACCCACGACGTGACAGCTCTGCAAAGTTCCGACAAGTGTTTGGGGCATGTTTCCAATACAACTCTAGAGTTACCTCACCCATCCTGTAAAATTATGAATATTAAACAACTTAAGATGCATTTTTGAAAGAATATTAGTGTACTGTATAGGGAAACTAAGTGTTCTCTTGTTCTATATGTAGCTACTGGACATAATTAAAAAAAATTAAATTAAAAAATTAATTAAAATCTACAGTACATAATTAGGCACATTTTTTATTTAAAGTAATGATTTTAATTAAAACATTTTAACCCTTGTGGGTTTAGCATTTAGTTATGATTAATAATAATTTAAACATTTTATAATATAAAATAATACTGTTCAGAAACTAAGCAAAAACTAGATGTATATCTTTATCTATGGATATATACACCAGCTTCAAATCTTGAATTTTGGTTTCATTACAAAACGGAAAATTTAATAATAATAATAATAATTTATTATTACTATAATTATATTTAGAAACCAGATGTCAATGTTATATTTAATTTGTTTGTATATTGACTACACTATATTGTATACAATTTACATGCAACTACAGTAGACCCCCGAGTTTCGTAAAAACTTCACTCCTGAAGTCTGCTCAAGTGCCATTACTGAACGAATTTACTCCCTTAAGGAAAAATGTCACGTAGGTTAGTCTATTTCAGACCTCCAAAAATACTTTTCCACAAGCACTTACAATATTATACTTACATAAATGTATGATTTCCGGGGTTTACGAAACTCGGGGGTCCACTGTATATTTTATAAGCAGTGTACAAGTTAATGCAATGTGTGGATCTGTTAAAAAGAAGACAAGTACTGTATTACAGATTAGTAATCCTGAAGGCATAACCCAAGAAACCATGAGGGTGTGGTTTCTCTTCATTAAGGTCCTTTGGTCCTCTTTCCAGGATACTCATCCCCCTCCAGGTATGCCACCTACAACAGTTGGCTAACACCCAGGTACCTACTTAATGCTTGGTGAACAGGGGCAACAGTTGTTAGAGTTGCTCCATCATCCTCTTCAATCAGAATTGAATATGGTCATTCAACTGTCAGCCAATAACTCTCTCTCTGAGCTAAGAAGGATTTATTATTACTTTTTCTAGGCCCCCTCATAGATATCTCAAATCTCTAGCCAAGCCTTTCACACAGGTTGGCAATCATGAACCTATAAGACACCGAACTATGCTTCTTCCTCATTCACCTTGCTTCCAGCCTGAGGCTTAGATATTGTCTGTCTATTTTCGTTTCCCTCATTGTCCACCTGGTGTACTGACTTGATGTTGATAAATACTAAAATGAAGAAAGACGGTTAGAAAAGCCTACCCATTAAATTCATCGGCCTACTGCTACGCTACACTCTGATAGACCTAACCAAGCCTCTCATGACAAGCAAAGCTTAGAACCTACTAATATATTCATAGGGAAGTGGCAAATTCATAAGGGTTATGCAGTAATGGAGAATGGGAGATAAACATATTTGAAACAAGGGGAGCTCACACCCAATTCCAAGGATCAAGAACTCTAAAATAATTAGTGTCATTGTCAGTCAATAGGACCATTTACTGTTGGATATGTAATAATAATAATAATAATAATCATAATAAATCTTTATTTCTACAAATACAAGGTATACAGGCCTAGCTGACATCAATGACATACTACTATATAGAAAGCCCCTTATTATGCAAAACATTTCTGGCAAATTAGGTCAATTTTGTCCCCCAGGATGCGACCCACACCAGTTGACTAACACCCAGGTACCTATTTTATTGATAGGTGAACAGGGACAGGTGTCTTAAGGAAACTCGTCCTGATGTTTCCACCTGTACCACCGGGGATCGAAATTATGTATTTAGTTGAAAGTCCTAAATCCGTAGGGGTCATACAGCACCTGGGGGGTTGGAAGGCATTCAGACTCGATTCAAGGAATTATGTGTAACAGATCCGATTCCTTAGATCCGGAAATCTCTTTCTCAGGGTTCAATTGATATACTTACGAGGTTTCCAAGACAACATAAGGAGGCTGCCATGACTTGTCTGGTATAGACATTTCCTCCTACTAGACCCAGAATTACAAATGTTGTTATGACGCGCAAACGAGCGCTAAAACTGTATGGGTCAAACAGCACGACAATGTTTGAAATGTTTTGTTGTTGTGGTTGTTAAGGGTTAATAAAGCTTGCACCTTCCTGAGCCCAGCTTCCCTGGAGTCCGTAAAAAATATATTACTAAAATGCAAAACAACCACGGGGAAGTAGAATGATAGCTCTAGGCCTTTCGTGTTCCAATCAACACATCATCAGGAGCTTGCAAAATTGCAGAAAAGAGGAATATGTCCAAAAAAGTATGATCCCAAAGGACGTCTTCACTCCCCCCCCCCCCCAGATAAAAGGGTTACTCTTTGTGCCGCTCTATTTTTTTTGTTTTTGTTTTTACAGTTAAGGGTGACTTAACTTTATTTTATAATAACCTATACCTATTTTTAGCATTTACTCCAAGAAGCAAGTTTTTGGTCAGCCCATTCAGTTTACACCCAAAGGACTGAGTCAAATGAACAGATCTCTAATACATATCGTTCCTGTTCACCTAGCAGTAGATAGGTACAGTACCTGGGTGTTAGTAGACTGTTGAAAGTTGCATCCTGCAAAATAGGATTAAATTATTATTACTCATGGAGAAGCTAAATCAGTAGGAGTCATCCAGTGTCTGAGAAACAGTCGACAAATTTGATTCAAAGGGTATTGTAGCAGCCACGGGATCCATAGTTTGTTCCATATAAATTTTGGGGAGACAATCAGGTTCGATCCAATGAAGGGGAGGGCAAATCCAATTCATCAGATCAAGAGCCTCTCACCAGCATTGGGACAGGTGTTCATGTAAAGCCTACATGACCCATGTCAATAAGTTCTTGAAATGCACAAGAAAAGACTAGCAGATTGATTCAGGGTCACAATTATCAGACATGCTAAATCCATCATGGGCCTACAGCACCTATGAAATGGGAGGTACATAATCAGGTTTAATCACAGGGAAGGGTACCTCCAATTCTTTGGATTAGGAGCCTTTCAATGACATCAAAGTACCCCCTGAAGGAGTTATTTTGTACTATGTACATCAAAATTGCAACTGCAATTCCTCAACCAAGAAAAGATATGACCACAGAAGATTCACTCATTGGAGCCAGAAAAGCTAAGCCAGTGACTGAGAACATTAATTCATTGTCCCAAACAGAAGGCACCAGTACTGTACTCTCTTAACTCTTATGTGCCTCTGTGCTGCCATAGATGCACATACCAAGAGGTTCGAGGAAGCCATCAAAGGAATTGGCCTTAAGTACAAAATACCGGGCTCTAGTCCCTGGACCTATTATGTGCCTCTGTAATCTTTTGACTACTGCTCACAAGACGAGCATGGGTGTGCATAATAAAGTTATCAAACTAAACAATGAGAAACAGCCAATAGGTTAAAAAATATTTGATACATCATAGTTGGTTTAATCTTTATTATTATTAACATACATTTTAAATGAAAATTAAAAGTAATTATAATTAAGGAAAGCATATACTCTCCACTTGTCAGTTACCTAATACATTACATACCACCCATCCAGTTGTATTCATATGCATTTTGATATGTGGTAGTGTTTGATAACTTTGATGGCACATTAGAGTGGGTTTGTATGTCACCATTCATTAAAGTGAGTCATATGACTTACTTAATCAAAATGAGGAAGTGCTAGTGTTAGAATACTCATGGACATTTTTTGGCTAACATATTAATATTTTTCAAATAGAACTTTCTTATAATACAGTATACTACTGGATACAATAAATCTTTTGAGTATTTACATTTCTGACCCTCACAGAAGTCAAGTGAAAATTTAAGTGTAAACAGTGAAATTATAATGTAATGAAGTGACCAAATATATCAAGAGACCAACTGCTGATGTACAGTACAGTGGACCCCCGAGTTTCGTAAAAACTTCCCTCCTGAAGTCTGCTCGAGTGCCATTACCGAACGAATTTACTCCCTTAAGGAAAAATGTCATGTAGGTTAGTCTATTTCAGACCCCCAAAAATACACTTCCACAAGCACTTACAATATTATACTTACATAATTGTACGATTTCCGGGGTTTACGAAACTCGGGGGTCCACTGTATTCACTGTACAGGAAGACAGGGATGGGATGGGGGTTGGGCTATGTAGGATTCTGCTGACTAAAAATCACTGAGGTTTAGCTAATCATCAAGACTGAAGTCACTGTCATCATCTTGTGGTATGGAGGAATCCTTGATGACAGGAGGGACAAGTATCTTGTCCATAAGCATGCCATGTCTAGAGGAGGAAGGAGGAAATGTTAAGAATAACTAAACAGAATAATTAATAGTGTTTTATACACTTTTCACCTATTTTAAGATTGAAACAACTACGTACCTACTTTTGGTATGGAAAAAGAGACATTTAAAAATGAGGCAGAATATTTAGTGAGTCACACAGTCTAATCAGAATGGTGAAATAATCCATCTATAAGATAAAAGTGAGAATGAATTAGATTCACAGGTTCAATTGCAATAAATACCATGTGGCTATAATGTGGACTTATGTGCATAATTATTCCTCATTTTAGGTAAAAAAAGAAAATGTAAAAAATCAGCTATCAAAAATATGTATAATTTCAATGCAATACTTACTCAATCAGGAACGACTCTACATCTGTGGCATAGAAGTCATCTCCAAACTCATCAGTTAGTCTCACAAAGTTGCCGATCATCTGGTCTCCTTTGTAAATGAGGAGAGCTGGCAAACCTGTTACTTTCTATAGAAGAAAAATACACAGTTACCAGGGATTTCTATATTTTACAAAGTAGCCATTGTATACAAGTCCAAAATTATTTTTGATACTACAAACTCAATAGTAAATGATATACCTGTAACTCACTTTTCAATATTGTCAATTTTCATAGCCAGGCTACACTACCATACTTTCTAAAGTTGTATTTTAAAAATGCTACAAATTTTTGCAACGTAAATATTCATCTAAACAAGTTCATTTACTCCTCAGTTCCAAGTTACATAAGCCATACAATATTTTCATTAACTTAAGTTTGCAAATTTCAGATACCGAAATCCTTCAGTAAACTATGCAGATAAAAACAGAAATGACTCCAACTTACAAAATGACTGCTAACACCTGCTGCAGAAGCTGGCAATTTACAGAACTTAACATGAGGGTATCCTGTGCCAAACACGTCAAGCAGCCATTCATTGCATCGCATCCCATAGCATCCTGAGTTGAATACATCATTCAGAATCAATCCTAGGGTATTACAACATATTCAATACATTATATTGTGATTCCATTATTTTAAGAATTGTTTTATGCTGTACTGTACACAGCCTTATCTAGATAGGAAATCAAACATTATCAATTTTGTGTTCTAATACTGAAAACAGTGATCTGTTATCATTCATTAAATTCATTTTTCAATTTTAAGCACTGATGCAAAAATCAAACTAGCGGATGCACTCCGACGTTGGAATAACATATAGCGATGAAACGGTAACTAGGGAAAGAATATGCAAAAAACTGAGTTTTGTTCTGAGATATAGTAGTGACAGGCTCAGTAAACACATATTGGTGCTGTAAAAAAATACCTGAAATTTATGAATGAAGCCAGCTAACACAAATACAGTACAGTGGACCCTCGGTTAACGAATACCCCGGAAATCGTGCAATTATGTAAGTATAATTTTGTAAATTCTTGTGGAAGTGTATTTTTGGGGGTCTGAAATAGACTAACCTACGTGAAATTTTTCCTTAAGGGAGTAAATTCGTTCGGTAATGGCACTTGAGCAGACTTCAGGAGTGAAGTTTATACGAAACTCGGGGGTCCACTGTATAAAGGAAAGGCTCATGTTCAGAAAAGGGAAGTGACCAGTGGGAGCCCCAAAAGAGAACTTCAGTCCTCCCGAAAATTCCCTCGGTCTCTCTAAAACCCTGGTGTGTTAAAAAAAATAATAATAACGCTGCTTCAAAACAAGGTCTCCTAGCCCCCATATCAACCAGATAACCACCCCTAAGCCCCCCATTATAGAAATTCCGGTGCTGCCCTTTGAAGTGATATAATGCAAGAATGTGTATAATGGAATCTGGAAAAACTAAGTGCTAAACACTCTCTGAAGGTAGAAAACCAATTAACTTTTTTCAACCACACCAGGACCTTTGTGAGATTAACCCTATTATTCAACTTGTAGTTTTGAGCATCCACTGATATGCTTTCTCTACACAAGGCTATTTTTTCACCTCTTTATTCTTTTTACCTTAATTATTATAATTTTCATGGGGATGTGCTTAACCCATAGGGATTATGTAGTGCCCGGGGAAATGGGAGGCAATCAGGTCTGAGTCAAGGCAAAAGGGAATGGCTCCAATTACTTTAACTAAGAATACTTCACCAGCATGAAGACACCAACCATTTCTTTAAGGTCTTTCTACCTTAGGCCCTTGCCTTTTCCTATTTCTTTCCATCACTCCCGCATATTTACAATACTTACTGAGGCAATTCCATAGTGGACAATTCCTTTATGAACACAGACAAGTGGTAACTTGTTTAATTTAGAAAGACCCAAACAATTATGTGAAATTTTTTGACAAATGTTTCAGTTGGCATTTAAAGTATGTAAACATTATATGACAATTTAAATGCTTAGCAAAGGTTTTATATGAAGCCATCCCATCAAAGAAATTCATACAGAGACCAGAACATCATAAAGGTATAAGACAATTTTGCACTAATTCAGCCTCAAGTACTGTCAGAGATGCTGTATCAGGCACTGAGTGTCACATAAAATATATTATGTGACAGACTTACTCCCAAGCTCTGCGGACTTTTTTTTTTTTAATACACTGGCTGTCTCCCATCAAGGCAGGTTGACCCAAAAAAGAAACACTTTCACCATCATTCACACTATCACTGTCTTCCCAGAGGTGTGCAGATACAGACTTACCTGGTCATAAATATGTACAATGACAGTGACTCCTGCATCTTCTTTATCAATGGCATCCAAAAACATTTCTCCATTATCCAGTGTAATTAAACGACCAAACTGTGCTCTGATAAAACAGTAAAATTTTATTTAATATAAATCTTGGATTGACTCATTAAATATTTACAGGACTCTTAAAATCACAATTACCTAGACAGCTACATTTATAAATTCCTTTATGAAAACCAAGAGATAGAAATAGAGATGACAGTTCTGATTATCATCTGTTTTGTTGCCATGTTAGAAGTTATATGTAGTGATTAACATGCATCTTGCAAATTTAACATATACAGTGGACCCTCAGTTTTCGTTGAAAATTCTTTCCAGAATCCTGTTTGAGTACCATTACCGAATGAATTTGTTCCCATAAGGACAAATGTAAATTAGATTAGTCGTTTCAGAACCCCAAAAATACACTTACAAAAGCTCTTACAAAAATACATTTACATAATTGTTCGAGTTTGGAGGTGAACGAAAACCGAGGGTCCACTGTAGTGGTAATTTAAAATCTGTCAAAATATTTCATCATGGGAGGATGTTGAGTGAAACAGGTAGCTCTTACTGTCTACCTGTGAGACATCAGCATAGGAGATTGGGCCCAGAATTCAGTAGACAAAATGTATGTGCAGTACACAGATCCAGCTGGTGGGTGAACAAGTGATGTGGCTATGTTTTAACAATGGAAACAGCTGTCAAGTGTACACAATATCAGGGAGTGCCAGGGAGCTAACCCAAACCCTATCAAAGGAAACTGGACCAACATCAACAACTTAAGGGACCCATATGGCTAAGGATGATAAAGAATGATATCCTCACCTCATGATGCAAATATTGTACATCTGTTGCACCTGAGTGCATTCAAGGAGCATTAAAGATGGCAAACTTATACCCAAACATGGCAGTAAGCAATACTATACAGCCCCTCCTCACTTAGCACCATACGTACTTGTTTACTGATGACTCGGACTTACGACGGGCTCTCTGACCAGTATGCATACTTAAATAATGTATATTAGAGCTAATTTCCTGATTAAATAATGTATATTAGACCTTATTTTCTCTCCTCACTTAAGTGAGGAGAGGCTGTACAGTGGTAATATCCACGAGGCTACTCCTGCAGCCCGGCCAAGAAAACCTCTTGATACCAGTCACAAGTATATCACAGGTAGCCCAACTCCTAATGCTTAATATTGTACCAGTGTAGAAAGGAAAATGAAATTCTGCCTCCACATATGAATTTGTTAACAGTATATACAAACATTTACTATTCAGCAAGAAAGCTAAAAGTATGTATGATATTACTCAATATGAATGAATATGAATTTTAAGTCTGTTTTCAAGATACTGACCAAAAATTTAAACACACACACCTCTTTCTAATTTTTTTTTTAACATGTAGGCTGTTTCCCACCTAGGCAGGGTGACCCAAAAGAAAGAAAACCCAAAAAGAGAGAAAGAAAAAACTTTCATTATCATTCAACACTTTCACCATCACTCATACATAATCACTGTCTTTGCAGGGGCACTCAGATATGACAGTTTAGATGTCACTCCAAACAGCCAATATCCCAAACCCCTTCTTTAAAGTGCAGGCACTGTACTTCCCACCTCCAGGACTCAAGTCCAGCTAACCAGTTTCCTTAAATCCCTTCACAAAATACGTATTACCCTGCTCACATTCCAACAGCTCATCAGGTCCCAAAAATCAAGTAAGTTATACTATTATAACAGATTTCTGAGATGCAGCTTTATATATGGGCAATATACACCATGAGTATGGTTTCCTTAAAATGTGAAAAACCTGCAGTCTTACTTGTTTGATGTAGTAACAATCATTTCCTCCATCCGCTTTGAGATGTACTGCAGCAGAAATTCTTCATCTAATAAATCTACATCTTCTTCCTCCTTTTTCTGATTTTCTTTATCTTTCTCATCATCAAGCTGACCAGTAAAGGTAAAGAAAACCTAATATTACTAGGGGCACCTTGCATAATAGAACAGAATTTTTTTTTTTAAGCTGAAATGGGTTTCACATACAATTCAGTCATCAGTAAACATGAATATAGTAGACAGTGTGGCAAAAGCTCTCGCTTCACACGATGAGGGTCCGGGTTCGATTCCCAGCGAAGGGGTGGAAACATCAGATGTGTTTCCTTACACCGGTTGTCTATGTTCACCCATCAGTAAAATGGGTACCTGGGTGTTAGTTGACTGGTGTGGGCTGCATCCTGGGACAAAACTGACCTCATTTGCCTGAAATGCTCTGCATAACAAGTGGCTTTCTATATAGTAGTATGTCACTGATATGGTTCACGGGAAAAGCAGATTTCTTAGTGATTCTGATGGATTTAAACGTGAAATTGTAATAAAACAAATATTCCTAGAATAATAACAAACTTTTTAACAAATTATAGTCTTACATGTGATCTGCAGGTGAACGCAAGTTTCTTTGCAAGTAGAATACGTTCTTGTTCCTGCTCCATTCTTTTTTCTGATTCTAGCTGCTTGAATCGCTGCCAGTCCTTCAGTACCCCCTTTGGTCCAGTCTGCAGTTAATAATTCATTCGTATTACTAATCACACTTATTAAAAAAACCACATTCTGGGACCCAGTCAGATCAGAAATACATGACATCATGTTAAGTGTAGAAGGAAATGGGAAGCGAGAATCTATGTACACACAAATTTTTAAAATTTAAAAAAAATCTGGCTTCTTCAACAGATGAAGAGGGTCTCTGACTGAAGCCAAAACATACAGATCTCCTTTTACCTGTGTTTCAATTTTCTCTATGTGATTTCTCACTTTTTCATCACTCAGTGTTTGAGGCAAAATTAACTGCATTAATTGAATCAAGAAGTATTCTCACAAAGTGAATGGAATGAAATTTTTATAAAGCTGAAAGAGCTGATGTAAGGTTTCAAAGACAATGATATACCTAAGACTGAGATTTGAGATAACTTTCAAAGTGTATTAATATTGGTAGAATTACCGACAATATGTTAAGTAAAAGGACACAAATGCAACTAATGTGACATTTTATTGTGGCAACGTTTCGCTCTCCAGGAGCTTTGTCAAGCTGTTACAAACAATACATGGACACAGAGGGTATATATAGGCTCAGAGTGAGGTGTAATACTAGTGGTGGTAGTAGTAGTAGTGATATAAGTAGGAGTAGTAGTAATACAATAAGGTAGAACAATCAACTTGCGCATGAGTAAAAGGTGATAAAAGCTATTATACTTGGGTAGCATAAAAATATAGGTTAGACAAATATTTCTGTTGGAGGTTGGATTAGAGAAGGCCTGTATCAGTGTTCCTCCTCTGCAATGTGCTTGTGTAGTATTAGCAGGAGAGACTATGTGATGGCAGGGTTTACTGTTTTCAGGAGGATTCTTGCTTAGACTTCAGAGATGGTGAAACTGCCTTTGTTTTGTTTAATTGTGTTAGAAACAGCGATACCACCACTAGTATTACACCTCCCTCTGAGCCTGTATATACCCTCTGTGTCCATGTATTGTTTGTAACAGCTTGACGAAGCTCCTGGAGAGAGAAACTTTGCCACAAAAAAATGTCACATTAGTTGCATTTGTGTCCTTTTACTTAACAACTTTCAAAGTACAATAGTATGAGATTCAGCAAGAGATGAAGGAAAAGAGTCAAGGTCAAAATATGAAGAAGAGTGCAAAATGAAGTAACGAGCATAAGTGTGGATGACAGAGGATGTATACTATCCTCTCAAGAAAATACAAAATAAATACAAATATAAAAAGAATAAATAACAGAGCATATTTTTTGGCATATCCTTTCACATACAAATATATTTCACACTTGCATTGGCAGATGCTCCTTCCCAGCCTCTTATTTCAGACTGTGGGGAAGGCAAATCAGCTTCCTTCCCAGGGCTCGAGTCCTCATTCCTCTCATCATCATCGTCATCATCATCACCATCTTCATCCTCAGAGCTACTGCAATAATACTGCAACTTCTCACCTAACAGGCGGTCTTCTAAGGTAGCCATGGTCACCAGGAGGAATTAGTCTGCAAAATGCATAATAATAATCTACTTTGTTCTTAATCTTGGAAGTCCACTAATATATGTACTGAATATGACTTATGATTACATTGGTGTATTTATAAATTATAAATGAGCCCTCTGGGAAAGGAAGCTTTAACTTATAAAATTACAAAAAAAAAATATATACAGAGGTATTAGAATTACAGCACAAATTATTAATTAGCAACCAATTTCATCAGTGGTTTACTTAGCAAGCAAAATATTGACAATTTCCCTGCCCCAATTGTCAAACATTAAATAGGTAATCTAAGTGCCAACTATGAAATACACTGGTTTCTGTAATAACAGAATGTAGTTTGTGATTACAGTAGTTTTCTAGTCATTTTTAAGACTAACTTCTTCATGTCTTACAGAAAGTCAGCTTCATCTTAGATGTTACTTTACCATTTCATCACCATCCCTTTGGAACATGTTAAGGTTAAAGCAATACATAAAAAGCATCAGCTGGGCAATAATGCTGTTAACAGTATGCTTTAAGAATATGTATTGGTGTAAAACCAGGTCTTCCATGAAATAGGCAGTGACTGTATGATTTAGGCTAATGAAGGAACTAGACATGGCCTTTTAAGTTTTTTGATCCTTTCAACATTTGTAATAATATCCATGAGACCTATCAATGTTGAATTAATACAAGTTTTTACACAAGTTTTATATCACAACAATGCCCAAAAAAATAGGTGAATTATTTCTACTGGGGGTTAGATTATGGTCAAACAATATAAAATGCCATATAAAGCAAGTTAGCAGCACAATGCAGTGCACCTAAAAGTATTATATTTTATTATTTTACTTAAGGAGTCATACCAAGGCTGGAGAATAGAAAAACAAATGGCAAGCAAAATTTATGCAATAATTTTTACATAATGGAAAATTTCATCAAGCTCAATTATAGTGTTCGAACTTAACTTTCCTTAGAACATACATAGGATCAAATACCACACTGTGATGTACAGTGTTTCAAAATTATACATGTCCTAGGTTAAGCTCTTTTAATGTATCACACAGTTTCTGCATGGGGGTGCTTTGATGCTGGATCAAACCTAATTAACAATTATTCTGCAGGCACTATATGACCCATACAGATTTAGCACATCCCTATGAATGTATAACTAAATTTGTTTAACAAAATTAGTGTTGATTCAACTTCGGGATTACATCTCAGTTGTACATTGTTTGAAAAGTCCCTTGTGTTGCAAAGTACTGTACAGTAGTTTTCACTACTGTAATAACGTTATAGTAATAATTATGCAACTATATCTGTATGTAATCATTTATTACTGTTAAAGGGGAGGTTATTATTACATTCATGGGAGAGCACTAAACCCATTGGGGTCATACAGCCCGTCAGGAATGGAGAGGTGGGGGGCAGTCAAATTCGATCCAAGCAAAGGAAGGATAGCTCCAATTTCTTTGATCAAAAGCCTTTCACTAGCATTAAGGCACCTCTCTGGTAGGGGGGAATAGGTAATCAGGTTTGATCCCAGTAAGTTTATTTAGGCACAGGTACACATAAGTATACATTTATCATACATGTGTAAATTACCTAGGATAACCCAAAAAGTCAAGGAGACTTATTTCCACTGGGGGTCGAGTAGATCAAATTCCTCGCACCAAGAGCCCTCTACAAACTTCAAGGATCACTCCTGAAGAGACTTTCCCATTGAAAGTAGTTATTTAAAACAACAGTTTGCAAAATATCTGTAAATTTAACTAAAAACTTTAATTTCTTGTTATTATTGTTGTAGTTAAGGGCCACCACAGCCTAAGCAAGAACGACTCCTTCCTTATCTTATCTTCCAAGAATCAAGGAGAAAAATTATACGTTGTATTACAATTAGTGATGCCCATGACATCAGGAAGTCCACGTATACACTACCATGGCCAGGGTAGCAGTTCCCTACCTGTAGCTGGATGTTGGTAGTGTTCTGCTTAAGTTACAGCTTATTGATTTGTTGTCAGTAGCAACAGCAGCAGCAGACACAAGAGAGGCAGCTGGCGGAAATACGGGACCGTGTTGTGGTTTATTAAACAGATTTACTAAAAGCAGCAGCTAGTTGACTGTTTCCACCGGGGTTCGTCCCTGTGATTACTATTTACACTGGGGATCTTCAGTATGTTGACTATTTGCACTGGAGACTTACCGTAGAGTGACTGTTTCCACTGGAGTCCTCTCGGGAATAACGATTTCCCTTTAAAGTATGATTATTTCTATCGGGGTCCTTCCATAGGATGACTGTTTCCAAGAGTCCTTCCCAGGAATGACTTTCCATTGGGATTCTTTCCTTTTTCATGATGACTATTTCCACTAGGTTCTTTTCCTGAGATGACTATTTTCAATGGGGTCCTTCAAAAGGATGACTATTTTCGTTGGGGTCATTCCCAAAGGTGACTATCTCATCTGGGTTCTTTTCCTAAGATGACTATTTTCACTGGAGTCTTTTTTTTTAAATAACTACTTCCACGGGGGAAGGGGGGGTCCTTCCCAAGGATGACTATTTCAACTGGGATCCTTTGCTAAGATGACTGTTTCCACATGGATTCTTTCCTAAGATAACTATATCCACAGGGCTCCTTCCCAAAGTTGACTCTTTCCACTGGGATCCTTCCCAAAGTTGACTTTCCACTGGGATCCTTCCCAAAGTTGACTCTTTCCTCTGGGATCCTTCCCAAAGTTGACTCTTTCCACTGGGATCCTTCCCAAAGTTGACTCTTTCCACTGGGATCCTTCCCAAAGTTGACTATTTCCACTGGGGTCCTTCTGTAGGCAGGGCCGGATTTATAAGGGGGAAAATGCCCCGGGTTCCCCTGCCAGAGGGGCCCCCAAACGAAGGACTTCCTTTATAACAAAATGTAATAATAAAAAATAGTTTAATTAATAAAAGGAATTACAAATAAAGTGTGTGTGGGTGGCTAACCCTCCCCCAGGTTATCCTGGGTGGCTAACCCTTCCCTATGTTATCCTGGGTGGCTAGCCCTTCCCCAGGTTATCCTGGGTGGCTAACCCTTCCCCAGATTATTCTGGGTGGCTAACCCTTCCCAGGTTATCCTGGGTGGCTAGCCCTCCCCCAGGTTATCCTGGGTGGCTAACCCTTCCCCAGGTTATCCTGGGTGGCTAACCCTTCCCCAGGTTATTCTGGGTGGCTAACCCTTCCCCAGGTTATCCTGGGTGGCTAACCCTTCCCCGAGTTATCATGGATGGTTAACTCTCCCCCAGGTTATCCTGGGTGGCTAACCCTCCCCAGGTTATCCTGGGTGGCTAACCCTTCCCCAGATTATCCTGGGTGGCTAACCCTCCCCCAGGTTATCCTGGGTGGCTAACCCTCCGGAGTTAAAAATCCCAACAAAATCTTACCTTAATGCTTTGTTTTAAACCCGTAGGCTAAAACAACCATATAGATTTTTTATTAGTATTTGTTTTAATCCTTGATTAAATTTGCCTAAAATGCTGTGCATTATTATTCATGGCAAAAGCGCTAAACCCCCAGGGATCACAGCGCCTGGGAAAATGACCCTGTGGCTTGGTGGTAAAGACTCGCTTCACACGGTGAGACTCTGACCGCAGGTTCGAACCCCACCCGTGGTATGGTTTGAGTGTCCGGGTTCCATTCCCGGCGAAGATTTGAGATTTTGCCACCGAAGTGGTTGTTTATTGTGCACCCATATCCATCCTGTGGACGGTAGCGCAAGAGCATATGGATACACAAAAGGCCTAGGCACTAGCCCCAAAGGGTTAACAATTGTACATTTGGGTTCATATCTAATTTCAATTATCTGTTACAAGCAGGTATCTTATTTCATGAATAAGATATCTTGACATGTCACATAGGTTATTATATTGTCTATTCTATATTCCTCAATAAGTGCACAATTAAGCACATAGTGTTCACGACAGTGACCATATGCCTGATCACATAATTTGCATTTAGTTTGATCATCATCTGTCTCCCAAACTGTCAGAAGTACCTGTAGCCAAGCCTAAGCCTGGCCACTACAACATCAGTCAGTCTGCTCACATTGCAAGTTGCTCCACAAACATGTCCATCTGTGCTCGCATTATCATGAGCACAGATAGGCACGTTCATGGAAATTAATTTGGATTTATATCTACAGTTCACTTATCTGTTACAAGCAAATTTAGGAAATTTGCTTAGAATAAGTGGTATCTTACCTTCACTAATAAGATATCTTGACATGTCACATAGGTTATTATACTGTCTATCTCTATATTCCTCAATAAGTGGACAATTCAGCACATAGTGTTCAAGACAGTGACCATATGCCTGATCACATAATTTGCATTTAGTTTGATCATCATCTGTGTATCTCCCAAACTGCCAGAAGTACTTGTAGCCAAGCCGAAGCCTGGCCACTACAACATCAGTCAGTCTGTTCACATTGCAAGTTGCTCCGGCGAAGGGATGGAAACATCAGAAGTGTTTCCTTACAACGGTTGTCTATGTTCACCCATCAGTAAAATGGGTACCTGGGTGTTAGTCGACTGGTGTGGGTCGCATCCTGGGACAAAACTGACCTAATTTGCGGGAAATGTTCTTCGTAACAAGCGGCTTTCTATATAGTAGTATGTCATTGATGTCAGCTATGGTCTGTATACCTTGTACATGTACTTGTAAATAAAAATATCATTATATCACTGTGCGCTTTTGTTTTAGACATTATCATGGTTTACATACTTGGACTCGTCCTTCCGAACGGAGAGGTTACTTGTGACCTCAAAATAATCACTTAAAAAAATAATATTAGGTAGGTCTAAACCCCCGGGGTTATAAAGAGCCTGGGGAATGGCAGAATCAGGTTCGATTCAAGAGAAAAATTTATTAATTTCCTTGAATCAAGAGCCCTTCCCTGGCATCAAGGCACCCCCCCCTTGATGGGCAACATTACTTTATCAAAACAGCATCAATATTTAATGTAAATTTTGTACTGTATACTGTATTATAGCTCTCATTTATTAACCGTGACAGTATTAAACACTGATACTGTTTTAAGTTGAATTTTTGAGTTTGGGTAATGATAAACGGGTAACTTAGCCAAAGTTTATTCAGTCTTCTGGGTAGTGAAGGATGACTTGTGGGCTCCAGGCTGCATCACTGGCTGGAACACTAGGCTGCAACACTGGCTGGAACACTAGGCTGCAACACTGGCTGGAACACTAAGCTGCATCACTGGCTGGAACACTAGGCTGCATCGTTACCTAGAACAGTATCATTAGTTGAAACACTGATTCATTGTTGAATGTAACATTCATCACATTAACTAACATTGTTTTTATGATAAAAATACGATGTTACCACCGAATTATGTTAATGACATTTTCTCTCAGCTCAGGCTGTTAGACTTCAATACCTATAGGGTAAGATTTGTTCGGATTTTTAACCCAGAGGGTTAGGCACCCAGGACTGGTAAAAACAAGGCTTTGCTGGTAAACAAGGCATCGCTGGCAAGAAACAAGGCATCGCTGGCAAGAAACAAGGCATCGCTGGCAAGAAACAAAGCATCGCTGGCAAAAAAAAAAAGCATCTCTTGCAAAAAAAAAGGCATTGCTGGCAAAAAAAACAAGGCATGACTGGCAAGAAACACGGCATCGATGGCAAGAAGCAAGGCATTGCTGGCAATAAACAAGGCTTCGCTGGCAATAAACAAGGCATCGCTGGCAAGAAACAAGGAATCGCTGGCAAGAAACAAGGCATCGCTGTCAAGAAACAAGGCATTGCTGGCAAGAAACAAAGCATCGCTGGCAAGAAACAAGGCATCGCTGGCAAAAACAAGGCATCGCTGGCAAGAAACAAAGCATCGCTGGCAAAAACAAAGCATCGCTGGCAAGAAACAAAGCATCGCTGGCAAGAAACAAGGCATCGCTGGCAAGAAACAAGGCATCGCTGGCAAGAAACAAGGCATCGCTGGCAAGAAACAAGGCATCGCTGGCAAGAAACAAAGCATCGCTGGCAAGAAACAAGGCATCGCTGGCAAGAAACAAGGCATCGCTGGCAAGAAACAAGACATCGCTGGCAAGAAACAAGGCATTGCTGGCAAGAAACAAGGCATCGCTGGCAAGAAACAAGGCATCGCTGTCAAGAAACAAGACATCGCTGGCAAGAAACAAGGCATCGCTGGCAAGAAACAAGGCATCGCTGTCAAGAAACAGGACATCGCTGTCAAGAAACAAGGCATCGCTGGCAAGAAACAAGGCATCGCTGGCAAGAAACAAGACATCGCTGGCAAGAAACAAGGCATCGCTGGCAAGAAACAAGGCATCGCTAGCAAGAAACAAGACATCGCTGTCAAGAAACAAGACATTGCTGGCAAGAAACAAGACATCGCTGTCAAGAAACAAGACATCGCTGGCAAGAAACAAGACATCGCTGTCAAGAAACAAAGCATCGCTGTCAAGAAACAAGGCATCGCTGGCAAGAAACAAGACATCGCTGTCAAGAAACAAAGCATCGCTGGCAAGAAACAAGACATCGCTGGCAAGAAACAAGGCATTGCTGGCAAGAAACAAGGCATCGCTGGCAAGAAACAAGACACGCTGTCAAGAAACAAGACATCGCTGGCAAGAAACAAGGCATCGCTGGCAAGAAACAAGGCATCGCTGTCAAGAAACAGGACATCGCTGGCAAAAAACAAGGCATCGCTGGCAAGAAACAAGGCATCGCTGGCAAGAAACAAGACATCGCTGGCAAGAAACAAGGCATCGCTGGCAAGAAACAAGGCATCGCTGTCAAGAAACAGGACATTGCTGGCAAGAAACAAGGCATCGCTGGCAAGAAACAAGACATCGCTGGCAAGAAACAAGATATCGCTGGCAAGAAACAAGGCATCGCTGGCAAGAAACAAGGCATCGCTGTCAAGAAACAGGACATCGCTGTCAAGAAACAAGGCATCGCTGGCAAGAAACAAGGCATCGCTGGCAAGAAACAAGACATCGCTGGCAAGAAACAAGGCATCGCTGGCAAGAAACAAGGCATCGCTAGCAAGAAACAAGACATCGCTGTCAAGAAACAAGACATCGCTGGCAAGAAACAAGACATCGCTGTCAAGAAACAAGACATCGCTGGCAAGAAACAAGACATCGCTGTCAAGAAACAAAGCATCGCTGTCAAGAAACAAGGCATCGCTGGCAAGAAACAAGACATCGCTGTCAAGAAACAAAGCATCGCTGGCAAGAAACAAGACATCGCTGGCAAGAAACAAGGCATTGCTGGCAAGAAACAAGGCATCGCTGGCAAGAAACAAGGCATCGCTGTCAAGAAACAAGACATCGCTGGCAAGAAACAAGGCATCGCTGGCAAGAAACAAGGCATCGCTGTCAAGAAACAGGACATCGCTGGCAAGAAACAAGGCATCGCTGGCAAGAAACAAGGCATCGCTGGCAAGAAACAAGACATCGCTGGCAAGAAACAAGGCATCGCTGGCAAGAAACAAGGCATCGCTGTCAAGAAACAGGACATTGCTGGCAAGAAACAAGGCATCGCTGGCAAGAAACAAGACATCGCTGGCAAGAAACAAGATATCGCTGGCAAGAAACAAGGCATCGCTGGCAAGAAACAAGATATCGCTGGCAAGAAACAAGGCATCGCTGGCAAGAAACAAGACATCGCTGGCAAGAAACAAGGCATCGCTGGCAAGAAACAAGGCATCGCTGTCAAGAAACAGGACATTGCTGGCAAGAAACAAGGCATCGCTGGCAAGAAACAAGACATCGCTGGCAAGAAACAAGATATCGCTGGCAAGAAACAAGGCATCGCTGGCAAGAAACAAGATATCGCTGGCAAGAAACAAGGCATCGCTGGCAAGAAACAAGACATCGCTGGCTGGATGAGGCATTTGCACTCGGGTTATTTTTGTTATTATGGTTGTTAGTGTTATTATTGTTAGTACTAGTATTGTTAGTACTAGTATTGTTAGTACTAGTATTGTTAGTACTAGTATTGTTAGTACTAGTATTGCTAAAATTATTACTACTTTTACAAACTATCGATGACCAACCTCTTATACAGATTACATCAATAAGTGTAAGTAATGATTATACTAACATATTAAATATTAATACATGATCAATATATTTGGTATTAGAGGATATATTATAGGTGACCTGGGTAGGTTATGTGAACCATACTGAAGTCTGCCAGCCTCATCTTGCAGACTTCATTATCTGTAGGATGGAGTATTAAGGAAGTCATCCTGCTAAGTAAATTATAACAGGAAAACCATCCTGTGTGAAAATATGACAGACTATGAACGTAGGAGTAGGTGTAACTAGCAGGAAGAGACATCGGTGGCAGGAACACAGGCATCTTGGTCTGGTGGTAGCATCCCTGGCTGGAAGAAATGTCACTGTTAGTTCAGTAGCTTTGTCATGCAATCTCCCATCATCCTGTGGGTTGTAGTCAAAAGACTAAAGATACATAATATGTCAGGAACTGGACGAGAGCTAAATAGGTAAGTGGTAATGAATGTTTTGCAAGTTAATCTGCTGGAAATAACATTACAAGTTTATACACACATGAATTATGTCATAAAAAAAAATCACAATATAGCTTGTATATTGTCATGAATTATTTCAAATACCCATTGTTTTAGCAAAATATGGTTGAATTTTAACACGTTTAAGTGATTAGGTGTTATTTACAGTAGTAAAAGGTGGTACAGACCAGAAGGTATTGCTGGTTGGAGAGGGGAATGGCTGGTTGGAACAGTCCTCACCAGCGGGAAGAGTGATCACTGGCTGGAAAAGGCATTGCTTTTAGTTTAATAACCGTTGTTATGCACCGCATACCCACCCTATGGGCAGTAGTCAAAAGATTACACACCTAACGAGTTAAGGATCTTGGTCTTAGTTAAGCAAGTTACTGGGATAAAGAAGTACTTGAAAATTATCTGATAATTGCAATGAGTTATTTATACAGACTTAAAGTGAGTTTAAAAAAAATATAATGTGGATTATATACTGTTATGAGTTATTTAGGATACCCAATATTTTAGCCAAGTATGTTTGAATTAAAACAAATTTAAGTGCCTATCAGTTATTTACAAAAGGCAGAGGCATCGGTGGCTGGACGAAGAATTGCTGGCTGAAGAGGCATCAGAGGCAGGAACACACTGCTGTCTACCTAAAACACTTCATTGCATTGCTAGGTATAGTACTTGTATTATGGTTAATACTTTATTGAGACATGGTACAATGATACATGGTAGACAAGAAATATAGTTAGTAATGAGATGTACATGCCAAAAGCCCCTAATATGCTGTGCATTGCGGGCATTCTTAGGTCTACTTAATTCTAGACTACATGGTAAAAAGTTATGGTTGATAATTTATAAAATAAGTATAATTGCGTATCTAAGTTATAAAGTTTGAATATAAGTTGAACATATCAATTAATTGTAGCAATGCAACTAATTGAGTGAGATAACAATTTAAAACAATTAGTTGCATTGCAGTTACAGTTTACGTGGTCATTATAATGTAAATGCACTCCGCTCCAGGCCCAGACTCATGGAACTCCGTGTTCATCAAGAACTGCAAGAAGCCCCTATCACATGCTTTTAACATCCTATGGAGAGGGAGCATGGACACTGGGATCGTCCCGGAGCTACTAAAAACAACAGACATAGCCCCGCTCCACAAAGGGGGCAGTAAAGCAATAGCAAAGAACTACAGACCAATTGCGCTAACGTCCCATATCATAAAAATCTTTGAAAGGGTTCTAAGAAGCAAGATCGCCACCCATCTTGATACCCATCAATTGCACAACCCAGGACAGCATGGGTTTAGAGCAGGCCGCTCCTGTCTGTCCCAACTACTGGACCACTACGACAAGGTCCTGGATGCTCTAGAAGATAAACAGAATGCAGATGTTATATACACAGATTTTGCAAAAGCCTTTGACAAGTGTGACCATGGTGTAATAGCACACAAAATGCCTGATAAAGGAATAACAGGAAAAGTTGGTAGATGGATCTATAATTTCCTAACATGTAGAACACAAAGAGTAGTAGTCAACAGAGTAAAGTCCGAGGCAGCTACTGTGAAAAGCTCTGTTCCACAAGGCACAGTCCTTGCTCCCATCCTATTCCTCATCCTCATATCAGACATTGACAGGGATATAAGCCACAGTGCTGTGTCTTCCTTTGCAGATGACACCCGAATCTGTATGACAGTGTCCACCGTTGAAGACACTGCAAGACTCCAAGCAGACATAAACCAAATATTTAAATGGGCTGCAGAAAACAATATGAAGTTCAATGATGAGAAATTTCAATTACTCAGATACGGAAAACATGAAGAAATTAAAATCTCATCGGAGTACAAAACTAATTCCAACCACACAATAGAGCGAAAAACTAATGTCAAAGACCTGGGAGTGATCATGTCAGAGGATCTCACCTTCAAGGACCATAACAATGTAGCAATTGCATCTGCTCGAAAAATGACAGGATGGATAATGAGAACCTTTAAAACCAGGGATGCCAAGCCCATGTTGAAATTTACAAATCGCTTGTTCTATGTTCAGATGCATGATAGAACTGATAAATTGGCTAAGTTTTATGCTTTCAAAGAGGGGATAGATTACAATCTTGGCTTGTCAGTTAGCAGTTTGAGAACAATAATACGAAAAGAACTTCAACTGAATTTTATTGACTTAAGACTCAGGGAGTTTGACACCAGTCAGTCCATCTATCATCATTCTATCATGCAGGAGGAGCCACATGTCTATGGTGCATCCAACAAAATAAGCAGACTCTTGGATGTCACTACCGCCCGCCTCCGGCTGGGTTACAAGTATCTTTGGCAGGTTAAATCACCACCACCAGATGTAGACCAAACAAAATGTAAACTTTGCCAGTTGGATTATTGTCACACCCTGCGTCATTATGTACTGGAGTGCGATAAAATTAATGAATTCAGAGACAACTCACTCAGAAATGTTCAAGATATGTCAAAGTATTTTATCCACAGTGGTATATTACAGACCATTCTGGAAAAATACCCTGACTTTGCTCCCTGTAAATAAAGCATTGACACGTGTGTGTGTGTGTGTGTGTGTGTGTGTATGTACATGTGTGTATGTGTATGTGTGTATGTATATACATGTATGCGTGTGTATGTGTATATGTATATGTGTGTGTGTGTGACCCAACAATTAAAATTTGCACCAATAACTCATTACAGTTGTGGCTGGGTGTAGACTAATAGATTGCTCATTGCTTTATAATTTGTTCATGAGTGCAACCATGTACAGACGTAAGTAAATTTACTTACATGATTCATTACCTTGTAACTAGTGAATTAATTACCATTGTACCTTGTTCAGCTATCAAAACTTTGGGGCCCAGTCTCTGGACCCTATATATACCTCTGTAATCTGCAAATACCTTTGTAACTTGTCATGATTGTGACCATCTGAGTTCATTACCTTTGTAACTTGCTCAGCCATCAAACTTTGAGGTCCAGTCCCTGGACCCATTATGTACCTCTGTAATCTTTTGACTACCGCCCACAGGATGGGTATGGGGTGCATAATAAAGATATCAAACTAACTATCTAGGCTAGAATATTGCTGCACACTAACTGCACCTTTCAAGGCGGGTGAAATTGCTGACCTTGAAAATGTGCAGAGAACCTTCACCGCACTCATAAGTGCGATAAACCACCTCAACTACTGGGAACGCTTGAAGTTCCTAAACCTGTACTCTCTAGAACGCAGGCGGGAGAGATACATTATTATATACACATGGAAAATTCTTGAGGGCTTTGTACCAAACTTGCACACAAAAATCACTCCCTATGAAAGCAAAAGACTCGGCAGGCGATGTAACATCCCCCCAATGAAGAGCAGGGGTGCCACTAGCACGTTGAGGGACAACACAATAAGTGTCAGGGGCCCAAGATTGTTCAACTGCCTCCCAGCATACATCAGGGGGATTACCAACAAGCCCCCTGGCTGTCTTCAAGCAGGCACTGGACAGGCACCTCAAGTCGGTACCTGATCAGCCGGGCTGTGGTTCGTACGTTGGACTGCGTGCGGCCAGCAGTAACAGCCTGGTTGATCAGGCTCTGGTCCAACAGGAGGCCTGGTCACAGACCGGGCCGCGGGGGCGTTGACCCCTGAAATTATCTCCAGGTCCAGGTCCAGGTATTGTCTCCCATTCCCGAGGCTCTTGGGTTCTACAGATTAAGTATCTCATTTTAATTTTTTAAAGGGATGGAACGCTAAACCAGCAGAAGGCAGCGTCAGAAAATGCTTGTCTTGTTTCCTGGGAATTTTACCTAACCTAACCTACATCCACATCCACCGGGTTAAAAAAATATATTGTAAGATTAGCGGAGTAAGTTTATTTAGGTACAGGTACACATAGATACAATTATCATAGTGTAAATTACAAATACAAATACAAATATTTTATTTCGTTGCTAGTTTACATAGGTTAAGTTATTACAATCATAAATTGAAGTGCAAGGAGAGGCACTGGCATGCATGGCATGAGGGGCAGCTTAATCTAATGACTTATAGACTATGAACATAATATTAGAGAAATTCAGTGAGTTTGTCTTATTAGATCGATCAAATTACAATATGATGATAATACCAATCATTATTATATTAATCATGGGGAGCGCTAAACCCTTAGGATTATACAGCGCACGTGAGGGGGATGGAAGGTATTCAGGGTCAATTCAGGGAACTGGAGAACAGATCCAATTCCCTAGATCAAGAGCCCCTCACCAGCGTCCAGGACCCTCCCTTGAGGGAATTACCAAGAAAGTCAGACAGTACTGCAAAACTGTAATTACAACTCATTTGTTCAATGTTATCGTAACTACCTACTGTATTTATTTAGTAAATTATTATTATGATGAAATTAATCAAATTGTTTAACTTCAATAGGTTAAACCCAGGGTAAATTTGCATAATGTACTATATACGTTTGTTCATAACACATTTGTGTGGCCAGAATTATTGTAAAAATGTATGTAAACTTATGTACATTTTGTGCCATTTTTATATAATTTCTTATCTGTTACATTTGATTTTTATATTAATGTAATATTATTGATAAGGTAACAATAGGACCCCAATGGAAATAAGTCACTGACTTTTTTGGGTTATCCCAGGTTCTCTACACATATGCTGCAATGTATGATAATCTATGTAACTGTATTTGTGTATACCTGAATAAACTTACTTACTTGCTTACATATAACTTAAAATAATTATATACCGAGCGTTGATTTTTTTTTTTAATTTGAGTGAGTGAGTGTTGGACGGGAGCGGAGTGTAAGCGACCCACACACTAGCCATGGGGACGCCGCAACCATCCTTCATATTTCCCCTCGTCATCCTCACATTCACCGCCGTCTCTTATGTCTTCTTCGTGGTCGTGTACACGGTGCAGCCAACTCCCTTCATAGATGAAATTTTCCACATTCCACAAGCTCAGAAATACTGCGAGGGCAGTTTCCTGGAGGTGGGTTTTTCTTTGGTAAAAAACATTTTTTTTTAAAACCTCGGGGTAAAAACTAAAAACTACATCATCAGTGGCAATTCGTTCAGTTATTGAAATGGACTTTGGATATTTATTATTACACTGGGGTTTTTATAATCATGATGAAGTTTATAAAATTTTTAGAATTTTGGAAGGTAATGTGACAGTAATGATGGTAGACTTACCCACAAAAATGTTTGATAAATGGACACACATGCAACTAATGTGACTTTGTGGCAAAAATAAAATGTCACATTAGTTGCATCTTATGTCTATTTATCTAGCGTGTTATGAAAGTGTTTTTGAAAATATTACCCAAGCAGTTATCTTTTGTTAATTAGCACCTCTAACATTTATTTTTTAGGCATTTAATTGGTTTAGCGCTTCTTTTTTATTATAATAATAATAGGTATTTCATACATGATATAATACAGTACTACAATATTATTTTAGTGGTTTGATGTTACACAAGTGTAGGCATAAATACATTATAAGCCTAGAATAACACCAAAAATTAAATACAGTAATGTAGTTTATTTCCAGTGGGGTTCCTCATGGAAATAAGCTAAATTTATTTTAGTGGATTAACTGAAAATAAATATTTATATTTTTTATGAGCCATACAAAGAAGTTATTATTGTTACACATTCCAAGTGATTGTGTTTAAGATATCAGTCTTTGTAGAATACAGATGTATATGTACATGTAATTTGATACAATTGTAGGTACAGAAGAAAGCTGCTAATTAAGCAATGCATTGCAGGCAAATGATAAGGCTTACAAACCTCTTAAATCTAGACTTAGGTAAAATCTACACAATGTATTATGCCACGGTGCCCCATGGCCTGATGACAAAAGCTCTCCCTTCACATGGTGAGTGACCGGGTTCGATTCCTGGTGAAGGGGTGGAAACATTGGGCGTGTTTCCTTACACCAGTTGTTGTCCATGTTCACCCATCAATAATAATGAGTACCTGGATATTAGTCGACTGGTGTGGGTCGCATCCTGGGATAAAATTGACCTAATTTGCCCGATAATAATAATGGGTACCTGGGTGTTAGTCAACTGGTGTGGGTCACATCCTGGGACAAAATTGACCTAATTTGCCTGAATGCTCTGCATAACAAGCAGCTTTCTATGTAGTAGTATGTCATTAATATGAGCTAGGCCTGTATACCTTGTATGCATGTAGAAATAAAGATATTATTATTATTAATTATTAATTATTATTATTAATTATTTTTTTTTTTTTCTGCCAATAACATATATGTACAGTATGTCTAATTACAATAAAGATTAAACTAATTGATTGCCCCTTTCTGTAATCATTTATAGTTACCAACATGATAGAACATGATAGAACTCAGGCATTAGCTTACATTTTACAACACAGTGCATATAACTTATGTAATTCACAGATTAAGTATTTCTTGTGCAAATTGTTATTTTTGGAGATAAAGTAAGAGCAAAAATAGTACATACATACATACATATACAGTTGTACCTCGAGTTACGATGGTCCCCAAAATCGCCCTTTTATGTAAGTTTATTTTTTTAAATGCTTTTGTAAGTATATTTTTGGGGGTGTAAAAGGACTAGTCTATTTTACATTATTCCTTATGGGGATAAATTCGTTTGGTAATGGCACTTGAACAGCATTCTCGAACGAAAAAATATCGTAACTCGAGGTACCACTGTATGTATTTAAGTTGCATCCTGCATGTCTTAGCCATTCAATGCTTAGTATTAAGTTATGTCATGTGTGGCTTGAATGTAAACAGGCAAATTGGGACTGATGAGATGGATAAAGTTAAGTTAGGTGAGTTTCATTAGGTTTGGTTATGTTTTTTACCATTTGCACACGAAAATACTATTGCAGCTGTAAAACCAACTTAAAATTTTACAGTTCAAACTATGATTAATAGGTAAACGCAGCTGAGTAGCAGTTGTAAACTATTACCGAGCAATTAACATTGAGGACATTAATTCTAGATCTATACAGTTTTACCAGTATTAATTATTTTAAATTTGTAGATGGAGTATTTTCACTTGCTGAGGAAGTTCATTACAGATGACATTAATACATTATAGGCATAATTTTATTAATTAATATGCTTTCTCATTCATGTCTTGTATATAGAAATACTTTATAGTAAAGTATTACTGTGCTTTTGCTTTTAAATTTTATGTACAGTCTATACACTATTTGGCTTTGTTTTTTTTAACAGTGGGACCCCAAGATAACAACATTGCCTGGCCTCTACTTATTTTCTATTGGCCTTAATGGACCAGTATCCTGGGTGCTGGGGCATCAACTGTGCGATGTATTTTCACTTCGCATTACAAACCTTGTTGCTGCAGCATTTATGCTGTTCACTTTACACAAGCTGTTGATCCACTTGCACAAAGATAAGGTAGGTCATTGTTTATAAGACTGAAGTAAGATCACAATGGTCCTTAAGTAGACTGACACTGTAGAGTCGACTGACACCTCTTTATATATAAATTAAAATCCTGTGATTATTCTTAACCATATATATCACATCCTTGAGCATTATTAGTGGAGCAGACTAGCAGATAACATTAATTACCCCCATTAATTTTTGTGTTTTGTTTCATTTCTACAGGTCCCAGGGCAAAACTCTGTTGTATATACTTTACTTTGCCATTGATCAAACTGTGTGCATCCATTGAAATCATTTAAAACTACTTATTGCTTTCCTTATGTTACAGTAATCAAGGGGTAATTTGTCTAATGTCTTTACTTGAACAACTATTTTTGCTGTAGTAATATTGTATAATATTTATGATTGTTATTCAGAGGTTGGAAACATGTTCCACAATAAAGGTGTATAGCATTTAATGTAGTACATTGTTCAAAACATTTTCAACCATATACATTTTCTATATAGGTAGTTATTGTTATTGCATTCCTGGGGAAGCACTAACCCCATAGGGTCATACAGTGCCTGGGGAAATGGGAGGCAATAATATTTGATCCAAGGAAGGGTGGTCAGGTCCAGTTCCTTTGATCAAGATGCCACTTAACTTCTTGTTTATTTATTCTGCTAACATTTCAGTATTGCCACAGATCTGTTTTCTAAGTCACAACATGCAATTGCTAATTAAAAAGCACTGCCGTAGTATTTAATTTATTATTTTTAAACTTTGGAAAAATATACCAAAGTTTTATTAAAAAATTACTATGAATGATAAATACTATACAGTGCTCTATATACAAGGTGGTTTTAAATGTAGCAAAATTTAATAGTCTTTTAACAGAATGTACAAAATATATTAAAGATCTCAAATGGATGTGTATACTGTATATAACTCAAATATCAAACAAATACATGTACTATACATGCATACTCTTTTATAAATAAATTGAGACTGGGCAGCACGGTATGTAACCCAAAAAAACACTTAATGAAGCCAAAATACATGGAAACTGCCACAGTCTATTATATACAGATCAGTGTTTCTAAATTGTAGCCTCATATTTTTCTCAATGTAGCCTAATTAATTTTATTTCCTTTCATTCTACTCATTACCTCGCACATTTTCCCTACACTCACATCTGGCTCTTTCCCACTCCTACAAGCTGTTATACCTTCCTACCCAATGCATAAAATCACTGCTTCCCTTTATCAACATTTAGCAACTCTTCAAAGCATTTCCTCCTCCTACCCATCAAATGACTGCCCTCTTTTTAAGTGCTAATTTGATTTGTTCCCTAGGATGCATGTTCAGCACTAGAAATCCTTACTGACAAAACATTTCACCTGTGCTGTAGGCCTCATCAGTCAAATACAAAGATGGCACATACTCCTGGAGACATCAGCATTGGTAGAATTCAAAGTGGAAAAGTAGCTTGATGTAATCAGTCCATCACCCTAGGGATAAGATGATCATCTTGCACCTAGGTGATGGACTGATTATGTCAAACTACTACTCCACTTTGTCTACTTTGTTTTCCAATAACGCTGATATCTCTAGGAGCGTTATCTCTTTATTCGACTGATGAAGCCTGCAGTACAGTCAAAACTTTTCATCAATAAAGATTCCCACTGTTGCACATGTCTTATCATCCCTACACATTCACGTAACACCTCCCAAAATCTCTCTTCTTTACACACCTCTCCTCCTCAGGTGCATAAACACTTATTGCAACACTTCTCACATCCCACCCTTATTCTAATCCACATAATTCTTAAAATTAAACACCTATACCCTATCTTCTTCCATAGTTGATTATTTAATATTACCTCTACCCCTTCTTTGGCTCTAATTCTCTCAGATATAAATTATTTAACTCCATTTACTTCTCCCCTCAGACATTCTCCTACCCCCTTTTTTAGATTTGCTCTGCTTAGAGCTAGGACATCCAACTTATTTTCATTCAAAACATTAACAATAATTTTTTTCTTTTCATCATATTACTTCCATGCATGTTCAGACAATCCAAATTAAAAATTTCCTCCTTTTTCATTTTAGTAATTTATATAGAAGGGGTTACTAGCCCCTTGATCCAGAATTTTAGTCACCTTTTAAGACTTGCATTGCTTACAGAGGAAGCATTTTTCTCCACTTACTGATGTAGATGAAAGGAAACTTTACAATGACAAGAACTATTAAGAAATTAGAAGGAAACTCAGATAAAAGTGAATATTACCAAGCTTACCCAAAAAAAAATTTTACTTAAAAATTGTGTAGGGAACATTGACTGGTGTCAGTTTAGAGCACTGATCAGAAATTGGGATTCTGTGATGGTTAATTCTGGCACCATAATAAGGCAACATAAGGCTGTGTAGTTCTACAGATTAGCTCTTCATATTTTTCCAATGAACTTGTATTAATTATAGGTAGACAGTTGGAAGCTGATGTTGAGTGGACTGAATCTCGCCTTGCTACCAGTGCTGTATTGGTTCACTTTCTTGTATTACACCGATGTCCTGTCTACCCTTGTTGTGCTGGTGATGATTCTCCTTCACCACCACCATGCACCCACTGCTGCTGCTGCCATGGGTTGGTATTTTCTTGAATAGTAATAGCATACTGATACTAATTGTAAGATATGGGAATATAAAATTTTATATTTAACATTCTAAATATGTGAATTGCTTAGGGCTTGTTTACACCATTTCTAAGAAATTGTATTTTGTAGCTATAATGACACTGGTGATATACATGGAGTGAAACTAATGATGAAATATTGCATAGGTGTGGTGGCAGTCATGATGCGACAGACCAATATCATCTGGGTCGGGTTTCTCTGTATCTTGATGGCTTCTGATATTCTGGGAGCAAGATTACTTAAAGTTCCAATAAACACATTGGCTGATACAAAGGTAATACAGTACAATTAACCCAGTTCCTTTTTTGTTTATGACAAGATTTCACAGGTCAGTACATGTATATGTGGAAAAGTGGCACTGCACAGCATTGACCATGGTCCAGGCTTGTGGACTAATGATCCCTTAAAGAAGGTTCCCTGATTCTGATGAGGGGTTCTTGATCCAAAGAATTTCACCAGTTCTCCCCATTCTTGTGTTAAACTTATTACCTCTCATTTCCCAGGTGCTGTATGACCCCTATGGATTTAGTACTTACCTGTAAATTTAATAATAATAATGTGGAGACAAAGCACATTTATCCATGGAGGCAACAAGAGTAATGTATCCAAGTACAGTGGTACCAATACATATATGGGTGTGAAGCATAGTTTTTAAATGTTGCAGCAAGGAGGAAGCTGGAGGCAGTGGAGATGTTGTGTCTGAGGGCAATATGTGGTGTGAACATTATGCAGAGAATTCATAGCTTGGAGATGAAAAAGAAGTGCAGGGTTACTAAAAGTATTATCCAGAAGGCTGAGGAGGGGTTACCAAGGTGGTTTGGACATTTAGAGAGGGTGGAGAAAAATAGGCTGATTTGGAGGGTGTATAAATCTGTAGTGGAGGGAAGAAGGGTTAGGGGTTGTCCTGAAATGGTTAGAAGGAAGGGGTGAAGGAGGTTTTGTGTGCGAAGGGCTTAGTGTGTGTGTGTGAGTATGTTAAGTAGGAATGAATGGATGCAAGTGTTTTTATGACAATGTGTTGTTGGAATGTGAGCAAAGTAACATTTATGAAGGGATTCAGGGAAACCGGTTAGCTGGACTTCAGTTATGGAGGTGGAAAGTATAGTGCATGCACTCTGAAGAAGGGTTAAGGATATTTGCTGTTATGGACTTTAGTATTGGTGTACTTCTGTCAAGACAGTGATGAAGTGAGTGATGGTGAAAGTGTTTCTTCTTTTTTTGGGTCACCTTACCTCAGTGGGAGATGGCTAGTGTGTTAAAAAAATTAAATAAATTTATTACAAAATATGCAATGCAGAGTGATTCGGTGTTGACTTTTTTTTTTTTCAACAAACCAGCCCTATCCCACCGAGGCAGGGTGGCCCAAAAAGAAAAATGAAAAACGAAAGTTTCTCTTTTTAAATTCAGTAATTTATACAGGAGAAGGGGTTACCAGCCCCTTGCTTCTGGCATTTTAGTCGCCTCTTAGGAGTGAAGAAGAGCAGGATGTGAGTGTAGGGGAGGTGCGTGAGGCATTACGTAGAATGAAAGGGGGTAAAGCAGCTGGAACTGATGGGATCATGACAAATGTTAAAAGCAGGGGGGGATATACTGTTGGAGTGGTTGGTATTTTTGTTTAATAAATGTATGAAAGAGGGGAAGGTACCTAGGGATTGGCAGAGAGCATGTATAGTTCCTTTATATAAAGGGAAGGGGGACAAAAGAGATTGTAAAAATTATAAGGGAATAAGTTTACTGAGTATACCAGGTAAAGTGTACGGTAGGGTTATTATTGAAAGAATTAGAGGTAAGACAGAGTAGGATTGCAGATGAGCAAGGAGGCTTTAGAGTGGGTAGAGGATGTGTAGATCAAGTGTTTACATTGAAGCATATGTATGTGAACAGTATTTAGATAAAGGTAGGGAAATTTTCATTGCATTTATGGATTTAGAAAAGGCATATGATAGTGGATAGGAGAGCAATGTGGCAGATGTTGCAAGTGTATGGAATAGATAGTAAGTTACTAAATGCTGTAAAGAGTTTTTATGAGGATAGTGAGGCTCAGGTTAGGGTGTGTAGGAGAGAGGGAGATTGCTTCCCGGTAAAAGTAGGTCTTAGACAGGGATGTGTAATGTCACCATGGTTGTTTAATATATTTATAGATGGGGTTGTAAAAGAAGTAAATGCTAGGATGTTGGGGAGAGGGGTGGGACTAATTTATGGGGAATCAAATACAAAATTGCACAGTTACTTTTTGCTGATGATACTGTGCTTATGGGAGATTCTAAAGAATAGTTGCAAAGGTTAGTGGACGAGTTTTGGAGTGTTTGTAAAGGTAGAAAGTTGAAAATGAACATAGATAAGAGTAAGGTGATGAGGGTATCAAACGATTTAGATAGAGAAAAATTGGATATCACATTGGAGAGAGGGAGTATGGATGAAGTGAACGTTTTCAGATACAGTGGTACCTCGACTTACGAGCAGCTCCCAACTCGAACAGTTATGTAAGTGTATTTCTGTAAGTGCTTTTGTAAGTGTAATTTTGGGGGTCTGAAACAGATTAATCTAATTTACATTATTCCTCACGGGAACAAATTCGTTTGGTATCGGCACTCAAACAGCCTTCTGAAATGAATTAAAGCTCGTAACTCGAGGTACCACTGTATTTGAGAGTTGACTTGTCAGCAGATGGGTTTATGAAGGATGAGGTTAACCATAGAATTGATGGAGAAAAAAAGGTGAGTGGTGCGTTGAGGTATCTGTGGAGACAAAAAACGTTATCCATGGAGGCAAAGAAGGGAATGTATGAAAGTATAGTGGTACCAACAATCTTATATGGGTGTGAAGCTTGGGTTGTAAATGCTGTAGCGAGGAGGCAGCTGGAAGCAGTGGAGATGTCCTCTCTAAGGGCAATGTGTGGTATAAATATTATGCAGAAAATTCGGAGTGTGGAAATTAGGAGATGTGGAGTTACTAAAAGTATTAGTCATAGGGCTGAAGAGGGGTTGTTGAGGTGGTTTGATCATTTAGAGAGAATGGATCAAAGTAGAATGACATGGAGAGCGTATAAATCTGTAGGGGAAGGAAAGCGGTATAGGGGTCATCCTCGAAAAGGTTGGAGGGAAGGGGTAAAGGAAGTTTTGTGGGCAAGGGGCTTGGACTTCCAGCAAGCGTGCGTGAGCGTGTTAGATAGGAGTGAATGTAGACGAATGGTTTTTGGGACCTGACGAGCTGTTGGAGTGTGAGCAGGGTAATATTTAGTGAAGGGATTCTGTACTTTCATACGTTCCCTTCTTTGCCTCCATAGATAACGTTTTTTGTCTCCACAGATACCTCAACACACCACTCACCTTTTTTCCTTCATCAATTCTATGGTTAACCTCATCCTTCATAAACCCATCCTCTGACAAATCTACTCCCAAATATCTGAAAACTTTCACTTCCATACTCCCTCTCTCCAATGTGATATCCAATTTTTCTTTATCTAAATTGTTTGATACCCTCATCACCTTACTCTTATCTTTGTTCACTTTCAACTTTCTACCTTTACACACTCTCCCAAACTCGTCCACTAACCTTTGCAACTTTTCTTTAGAATCTCCCATAAGCACAATATCATCAGCAAAAAGTAACTGTGTCAACTCCCATTTTGTACTTGATTCCCCATAATTTAATCCCACTCCTCTTCCCAACACCCTAGCATTTACTTCTTTTACAACCCCATCTATAAATATATTAAACAACCATGGTGACATCGCACATCCCTGTCTAAGACCTACTTTTACCGGGAAGTAATCTCACTCTCTCCTACACACCCTAACCTGAGCCTCACTATCCTCATAAAAACTTTACAGCATTCAGTAACGTACTATCTATTCCATACACTTGCAACATCTGCCACATTGCTCCCCTATCCACTCTTATCATATGCTTTTTCTAAATCCATAAATGCAATGAAAATTTCCCTACCTTTATCTAAATACTGTTCACATACATACAGTGGTCCCTCGGTTTTCGTGCATCTCCAAACTCGAACATTTATGTAAGTGTATTTTCGTAAGTGCTGTTGCAAGTGTATTTTTGGGGGTCTGAAATAGACTAACCTACGTGAGATTATTTCTTAAGGAAGTAAATTTGTTCGGTAATGGCACTTGAGCAGCATTCTGGAACGAATTTTCGGCGAAAACCGAGGGACCACTGTATATGCTTTAATGTAAACACTTGATCTACACATCCCCTACCCACTCTAAAACAACCTTGCTCATCTGCGATCCTACTCTCTGTCTTACCTCTAATTCTTTCAATAATAACCCTACCGTACACTTCACCTGGTATACTCGGTAAACTTATTTCTTTCTTTCAACACGTCAGCCGTTTCCCACCAAAGCGGGGTTGCCCAAAAGGAAAAAAGAAAGTTTCTCCTTTTACATTTAGTAATCTATACAGGAGAAGGGGTTACTAGCCCCTTGCTCCCGGCATTTTAGTCGCCTCTTACGACACGCATGTCTTATGGAGGAAGAATTCTGTTCCACTTTCCCATGGAGAACTCAGTAAATTTTTTTTTTTTTTTTTTTTTTTTCAACAAGTCGGCCGTCTCCCACCGAGGCAGGGTGACCCAAAAAAAAAAATCCCCAAAAGAAAAACTTTCATCATCATTCAACACTTTCACCACACTCATACATAATCACTGTCTTTGCAGAGAAGCTCAAATACTACAGCTGAGAAAAGTCCCTCCCAGCTGTCACTATCTCAGACCCCTCCTTTAAAGTGCAGGCATTGTACTTCCCATTTCCAGGACTCAAGTCCAACTAAATCAATTAACTGGTTTCCTGAATCCCTTCACACAATGTTACCCTGCTCACACTCCAACAGATCGTCATGTCCCAAAACCATTCGTCTCCATTCACTCCTATCTAACACGCTCACACATGCTTGCTGGAAGTCCAAGCCCTCGCCCACAAAACCTCCTTTACCCCTTCCCTCCAACCTTTCTAGGACGACCCCTACCCCGCCTTCCTTCCCTACAGATTTATACGCTCTCCAAGTCATTCTACTTTGATCCATTCTCTCTAAATGACCAAACCACCTCAACAACCCCTCTTCAGCCCTCTGACAAATACTTTTAGTAACTCCACACCTTCTCCTAATTTCCACATTCCGAATTTTCTGCATAATATTTACACCACACATTGCCCTTAGACAGGACATCTCCACTGCCTCCAGCCTCCTCCTCGCTGCAGCATTTGCAACCCATGCTTCACACCCATATAAGAGTGTTGGTACCACTATACTTTCGTACATTCCCTTCTTTGCCCTATAATTTTTACAATCTCTTTTGTCACCCTTCCCTTTATATAAAGGAACTATACACACACTCTGCCAATCCTTAGGTACCTTCCCCTCTTCCATATATTTATTAAACAAAGATACCAACCACTCCAACACAATATCTCCCCCTGCTTTTAACATTTCTGTCATGATCCAGTCAGTTCCTGCTGCTTTACCCCCTTTCATTCTACGTAATGCCTCACGCACCTTCCCCACACTCACATCCTGCTCTTCCTCACTCCTAAAAGATGTTATACCTCCCTGACCAGTGCATGAAATTACCGCCTCCTTTTCTTCATCAACATTTTTAAAGTTCCTCTAAATATTCCCGCCATCTACCCAATACCTCCAGCTCCCCATCTACTAACTCTCCTACTCTGTTTTTAACTGACAAATCCATTCGTTCCCTAGACTTTCTCAACTTGTTTATTTCACTCCAAAACTTTTTCTTATTTTTTGCAAAATTTCTTGACAGTGCCTCTCCCACTCTTTCATCTGCTCTCCTTTTGCACTCTCTCACCACTCTCTTCACCTTTCTTTTACTCTCCATATACAGTGGTACCTCGAGTTACGATATTTTTTCGTTCGAGAATGCTGTTCAAGTGCCATTACCAAACGAATTTATCCCCATAAGGAATAATGTAAAATAGACTAGTCCTTTTACACCCCCAAAAATATACTTACAAAAGCATTTAATAAAATAAACTTACATAAAAAGGCGATTTTGGGGACCATCGTAACTCGAGGTACCACTGTACTCTGCTCTTCTTACAACACTTCTGTTTTGTAAAATCCTCTCATAAGCTACATTTTTCTCTTTTATCACACCCTTTACTTCATCATTCCACCAATCACTCCTCCTTCCTCCTGCACCCACTCTCCTATAGCCACAAACTTCTGCCCCACATTCTAATTCTGCATTTTTAAAACTATCCCAACCCTCTTCAACCCCCCACTATTCATACTTGCATTTACCCACCTTTCTGCCAATAGTTGCTTATATCTCACTCTAACTTTCTCCTCCCTTAGTTTATACATTTTCACCTCTTTCTTACTTGCTGTTGCCATTTTCCTTATATCCCATCTACTTCTTACTCTAACTGTAGCTACAACTAAATAATGATCCGATATATCCGTTGCCCCTCTATAAACATGTACATCCTGAAGCCTACCCATCAACCTTTTATCCACCAATACATAATCTAACAAATTACTTTCATTACGTGATATATCATACCTTGTATACTTATTTATCCTCTTTTTCATAAAGTATGTATTACTTATTACCAAACCTCTTTCTACACATAGCTCAATTAAAGGCTCCCCATTTTCATTTACCCCTGGCATCCCAAATTTACCTACTACTACCTCCACACCATTTTTACCCACTTTAGCATTGAGATCCCCAACCACAAGTACTCTCTCACTTGGTTCAAAACTCCCCACGCACTCACTAAACATTTCCCAAAATCTCTCTCTCTCTCTCTCTCTCTCGTCTACACTTCTTTCTTCTCCAGGTGCATAAACACTTACTATAACCCACTTTTCACATCCAACCCTTATTTTACACCACATAATCCTTGAATTGATACATTTATATTCCCTCTTCCTGCCATAACTTATCTTTCAACATTATTGCTACTCCTTTTTTAGCTCTAACTCTGTTTCAAACCCCTGACCTAATCTCATTTATTTCTCCCCACTGATTTATAAGTTTTGTTGCAGGCATTAATGAAGAAACTGAAGAAAACGGCTGCAAAGCCATATCGCTTGGCAGAGGTGCTGGTAGATGTTATGGCAGACTGCTTCAGTTATGGACTGGTGCTGGCTTGTTTCCTCGTGTTCGTGATGTATAACGGGAGCATAGTGGTGGGTGACCGATCAGCTCACGAGGCAACAGTCCATCTCCCACAGCTTGGCTATTTCTTTCTTTTCTTCATAATTTTCTCACTACCATATGCTCCCAGCCATGTGCGCCCCTTCATAAAACTGTGTCGTCGGCATCTTGCATTAGCTGTGGCAGTGCTTGTGGTTTCTGTAATGGTAGTTCACTCAAACACTTTAGTACATCCTTACCTCCTTGCTGACAATAGACATTTAACTTTTTACTTATGGAACAAACTTTATGGTAGATTCTCTGTCATCAGATATCTCATGGTTCCAGTTTACATGTTTGGTGCATATATGGTACATACATTCATCCAGCATCGCAGCTTTGTGTTCAAGGCACTCTTTGTAGCTTGCCTGGCTGCATCAGTAGTACCACACAAATTACTGGAGTTTCGATATTTTATCATCCCATTCCTTCTGGCTCGCATGCAAAATGTATCCAGAAATTGGTGGCAGTTGTGGATAGAAACCCTCTATTTCTTGCTCATCAACACTTTAACTCTTTATCTCTTTGTTAGTAAGACCTTCGTGTGGGACGACAGCCCAGAGCTTCAGAGGATCATCTGGTAGAAAGTGAGTCAGTTAGGCACTCTAACACCTTGGGATGGAATAATGTTAGCATGGAGTATACACTTTTGTTATTGTTGGTAAACTTCTTGGAAGTTTGCATTCACTTTTATTAATACCACATAGACCATTTTCAAGTTTTCCCATCATTTAAATTAATAGCACATAATACAGTATTGGATAATGGGCAAGGATTGCCAACAGTTGTGAAGAAAATGCCATACATGGACATGCCTATATTATAGGTGATGTTTCCCTCGAGATAAGCTCATTGAGTTTGAAGAAAGAAATATCTAAAACACTAGAATATGTTCCCCTTTACAAGCAGGGAAAGAGCATAGCCAGGTTAGATGATTGAGTCATAGTAGAGTGCTCTGAGAGTTGCTGTGAAGTGCTCCACTGGTTTGTTGCCTCCCTTTAATTCCATAGTTTAGCAGTCAGTATAATTTATGGGTTATGGTGAATTTTCTTATGTTCATTGTTGTATGAAACCTTGGTTATGATCTATTAGGCAACACCTCTTAAAGTAAATTGCAAAGATGAAGCTATTACATTACAATATTGGCTTGGTTGAATGCCTCACTGGCCTGGGCAGACAGCAGATTTTTTGTTCATCCTGAGCGAAACGTTATCTACAATAGAGGTTCATCCCAGTATGGCATTTCCTTAAGCACACGATAATACTATTTTATTGTGCACCATTTTATTTGTTATTTATTGACTGTGCTAGGGTCGTTAGTATTCCTTGCATACAGAGTTTAGTGCTCCATTTTATTATCATTATTATTATTATTCCTTGTCATACGTTCAAAGAAATTTATTACTGAGGTTTTGTTTTTAATGAGTTTAATTTTTTAAACATTCTTATTTATAAAAGGATAGATTAACTTGGAGCACCAGGTAATGTTTTCATTCCTCACTGAAGAACTGTCACTTGAATATAAAGTTACACATGTTTTCCTCATTTTATGCACTAAATGCATTCTTGGCCCATGGTGCATGCAGCAAATTCATGTGAAGCTCATTCTGAGAATCAATATTTCTTTACTAATATTAATCAGTACATAGGAACTTACCACAGGTAAACCAAATGGTCTTATGTGAGGAAACAAATTTGGTCAGAAATCAACCGATAAAAAAATTATAATTAATCACAATACCTATACAGTACAAAACTGGGAATAGTTCCATTACTTAGTTACAGTATACCAAAACAGTTGAGAGTATCCCAAATAGGCACCAAATGGCTGTACTGTATACCCAAAAATAAATGTAATTGGTCGAAAAACAAATGAGAAAAATTAAATTGAACATTTTTATAATCCACTTCTCTTTTACCCTCCCTCCACCACTACCAAACAGCCATGTCATAACCCAACCTTGTCTTGCCAGGTGTCCCTTTTTTTTTTTTTCTTGACTTGGTTCAAGATACTTAAATTGGAAATCAACTGTATGGTTTCATTCAAAATACTGTATGCTATTTGGATTCTCCACATGCAAATCTTTTCTTTCTGTTAAGTCTTTCTTATGAATGTCAATGTAAACCAGTTTTGAGTGGTATTTAAAAAAAATAGTTAAAAAATCAAGTAATTCTGAGCTTGCATTAGTCTATAGACTTGGCGTAAAGCACTTAAATTGAAAACCAACCATAAGATTTCGTTCAAAATATGCTCATTGGAATTTCCCCAGTCAAAGTCTGCTATATTTCTCTTTACTCATAGAAATGTCAGTATAAACCAATTTAGAGAGATATTAAAAAATCAAGTGGTGCTGGGCTTGGTACATTGTATAAGAGTGACTATATTGCATGATCATATAAGAGCAAATTTGTATTGAATATATTGAATTACTAGTAGAAATGGTCACCACAAAAACTGAATTTGTACGCAGTGAAATTTTATAAAGTGAGGGAAAGATGTACAGTATATGAATACAAACTAATGTACAGAATACATGACACGTAGTGAATTGCTAATAGAAACAGTTGCCACATATAAGAAAATTTGCACAAGCTGAAATTGAATAAAGTGTGCAGAAACCTATACTACAAATTACTGTAACACATAACATCAAAATGGTTTGCCTGTCTGAATGTTTGAATACAAAGGGTCTCGGCTATAGAATTAGTACCTGCATTGAAAAGGAAAACTTAGTTGAATACATTGTGTACGTATATTAATGTCCAAGCCATTTTTTTTTTTCATGCAATCAAGGAATTTGTGTTTGAATTTTGAACAGATTATTATAACTTTCATTCATATTTTTTTTTTAAGACTGCATTTATGAAAATGAATTTTGAATATGTAAATATATGATGCATTCTCATTGTCAGGAAGGCAAACATTTTACCTGGTTGTTATTGTTTACCAAGACTCCTGCTGTATAAAGTGGTTTGTGTACACTTGCCTTATTTAGATGTGTAAGAATTTCTAGTTTGTATAAGTCAACAGGAGTAATCCTTTATAGTGTTATAATGCTGAATGAATTAGCAAGCATGTACAGTATAAGTTATCATTAATTGTTATAAGTTACTTTATCTTGTGAGTGGCTCTCTTAATGTAGTGCATTAGGGGTTAATGCTGAAGTGTGGCATTCAGTGGTATGTAAATTTTTTCTTAGGATTTTTTCAGTACTTGTATCCAAAGCAATATTGGAAAGCTGGTTTGCAACAAGGAACAAATATCCCTCCATATGCCATTGTATTCTTATCTCTCTCCATCTTTCTTCTTTCTTTTTATGCAGCTATTTAGAGTAAAGACAGACAGATGCCATGTGTTCATATTTTTTAATCCATTAACTCTGGTATTCATCAAGGCCTCTTACATGGCAGTTTTTTGAGAGTTAGGTAAAAAAAAAAAAAAAGCAAATTTTGAACAGTAGGTAGTGTGAGAAAGAAGCAATGAAAATACTTATATCCTAACCTGCACAAAATATAATTTTTTATAAAAAGTGAAATATCTGTTGTCATGTTCACCTAGCAGCAAATAGGTACCTGGGTGTTAGTTGACTGGTGTGGGTTGCATCCTGGGGGACAAGATTGAGGACCCCAATGGAAATAAGACAGACAGTCCTCGATGACGCACTGACTTTCTTGGGTTATCCTGGGTGGCTAACCCTCCGGGGTTAAAAAATCCAAAGAAATCTTATCTTAGTTTTTAATTCTGGTAAGCCTAACACTAATCATCAAATTAAATTAACTTGAGGGACATTTTCAGTTGTCAGTTCATATAATAGTTGTGAACCATTGTATATCATTACAGTATTGAAGATCAGGAGTTGTGGCAAGAAGGACCCATAAATTTTGAAACATACAGTAGTAACTCCTACCTATCTGTTTTTACAGAAAACTTGCCATGTCAGATTAGGTAAGAAGAAATATTTTCTTGCCTTTTATGTCTACAGTTTGATACTGTTTGTCTCTGTCTAGAAATTTAAATTTAATCATAGCTGTTTTTCTAGGTGTGTGCATACACCTAATTTTATAAACAACTTTGTGAACTTGGGCCACATATTTCACGGTACAAATTGAGTAACTTACTGTGCATCCTGTTGTAGCAGAGAACATCTCAAATGAAACTTCTTGATGTACAAGTGATTATTTTAACTCTACCAATGGTAACAGTGGTCATAGTCTTGTGTAGAATGCTAATTAACCACTATTTTGGAGTAATGTACTTTTTTTTTTAACACTATTTAAGACTTAAGATACTTTAGTAATGATTTGGAATGATACTCCAACTGCTGACAAATGTGAAATAGCAAAGAACACCTCCAATTGACAATGCTTTGCTTAAGTATGAGCCTAAACAAGTTTGACAGAGGAACATACAATTTAAACATATATACTATTGCATCACAACAGATGAGAGATTTTGGAAGGTGTGGTGGTGACAGGTGGAGTAGGGAATTTCATTATTTCAGACCTTGATCACTGTTCTAAAAGAGGTGGTGCACTGCTGAAAGAACTCTGTTCTTCTGTGGTGTTTCTTGTCTAACTTCTGCTTATAGACATCTGCTTGTTCTCTCCTTGTTAATTATCAACCTAGCTTGGTTCCCCATTGCAAAGTACTGTATACAGATTTATCAGGGAACTGATACTATGAACTCTGCACACTCACGAACACGAGATCTATTAGTAAAATTATTCTTTCAGTTTCAGGTTATCTAGTATTTGTTGAAGTAGCATTTTGAGGAATCTCAGTGTGAAGAAAATTTGTCTTGCAGAGTTTTCTTGAGAAAGCCAATGCTTATCTGTTGATGTAAACTGACACACAGCCTAATGACATAAAGCTCCACCTGATCTTTCACCACCATCACTGCACCTTACTATGCCTGTCATGATAGGTTATACAGATTTCTATTTTGTTCTTCTGTAGGATTTTATAAAACTGACAAGCAAAACATTATCCAAGAAAGGCTCGCCTTGTCATCTTTATTTTACTTTAGAAAAGATTTGCTTGCTTTTAATTCCTTTTTTTTCCCTTGATCAATTAACCATATAACAGGTTATTTAAAATGTTTGTAAAATATTATGTCACTTATAGTAGTAGTAACTCATCTGTAATATAAAATTTTAAAAGAGGATTTAAATTATGTTCAGGAGAAATTGTGTTTAGTGTGCTACATTATAAATCTTTCTCCCTGGATTTTCTTATTAATTGGATTATATATGTTAGTACATCTTGAAAGATTCATGGTGTTACTAGAAGGCAATATTAAATCTACAGTATAATGTTATATTTTAGATGAATATTTTTTTTTTTTTCCCCAAGTCGGCCGTCTCCCACCGAGGCAGGGTGACCCAAAAAGAAAGAAAATCCCCAAAGAGAAAATACTTTCATCATCATTCAACACTTTCACCACACTCATACATAATCACTGTCTTTGCAGAGGCGCTCAGATACGACAGCTGAGAATAGTCCCTCCCAGCTGTCACTATCCCAGACCCCTCCTTTAAAGTGCAGGCATTGTACTTCCCATTTCCAGGACTCGAGTCCCGCTAACCGGTTTCCTTGAATCCCTTCACAAAATATTACCCTGCTCACACTCCAACAGCTCGTCAGGTCCCAAAAACCATTCGTCTCCATTCACTCCTATCTAACACGCTCACACATGCTTGCTGGAAGTCCAAGCCCCTCGCCCACAAAACCTCCTTTACCCCCTCCCTTCAACCTTTTTGAGGACGACCCCTACCCCACCTTCCTTCCCCTACAGATTTATACGCTCTCCAAGTCATTCTACTTTGATCCATTCTCTCTAAATGACCAAACTCTCTTCAGCCCTGTGACTAATACTTTTAGTAACTCCACAACTCCTCCTAATTTCCACACTCCGAATTCTCTGCATATTTACACCATACATTGCCCTTAGACAGGACATCTCCACTGCCTCCTCGCTGCAGCATTTACAACCCAAGCTTCACACCCATATAAGAGTGTTGGTACCACTATACTTTCATACATTCCCTTCTTTGCCTCCATGGATAACATTTTTTGTCTCCACAGATACCTCAACACACCACTCACCTTTTTTCCTTCATCAATTCTATGGTTAACCTCATCCTTCATAAACCCATCCACTGACAAGTCAACTCCTAAATACAGTGGTACCCCGACTTACGATATTTTTTCATTCCAGAATGCTGTTCAAGTGCCATTACCAAACGAATTTATCTCCATAAGAAATTATGTAAAATAGACTAGTCCTTTTAGACCCCCAAAATTACACTTACAAAAGCATTTAAAAAAATCAACTTACATAAAAGGGTGTGTTTGGGGACCATCGTAAGTCGGGGTACCACTGTATCTGAAAACATTCACTTCTTCCATAATCCCTCTCTCCTATGTGATATCCAAATTTTCTTTACCTAAATCGTTTGATACCCTCATCACCTTACTCTTATCTATGTTCATTTATCATAGATTCAGTTTCCTGATATTTTTTCTGTTTTTGTATTCATTTCTCCACTAGATAGAATATGATTATGGAGAATCTTCAGAGTCCTTTTGTGCACCTCCACACACTTTTGTCCTTCCAACCTATGCAGCATGTAGCAAAATCTAAGGGGTCGTACTTTGCAATATTTGTCTTGTTTTTTCACAATAAACCCATGTGAAGAGTCTACTGAATTTTTTTATACTGATGAACCTCATGCTGTCCTTTCTACACTCTAATTTCTCAGTTTTTTAAAGATTAGATAATGGTTTGGCTGGGCCAGAGGATATACATGTTTCCCTTCTGCAAAATTTACATCCTTCAGCATTCACTTTTAAATTACAACTCTTCATTTGTAACTGGTCTGACAGTATTTGGCCTCTTCAGTAAAAGACTGCAATAATTCTTACCCCCCTTCCCCTTCTTTTATTGTTAAAGGACTACAAGGTATGACCCATCCCATTATTAACCAGCTGCTCTTCCTAATTCTTTTTACAAATTGCTGAAATGTATGGGTGATAAAATGTTTTTGTAATACAGTGGTACCCCGGTTTACGATGGTCCCCAAACTCACCCTTTTATGTAAGTTTATTTTTTTAAATGCTTTTGTAAGTGTAATTTTGGGGGTCTAAAAGGACTAGTCTATTTTACAACATTTCTTAAGGAGATAAATTCGTTTGGTAATGGCACTTGAACAGCATTCTGGAATGAAAAAATATCGTAAACCGGGGTACCACTGTAATTGTATATAAAAAAACAAATTGTCTTATCATGCATCAGTCTGGATTTTTTCTTGATCTACAGAAAGCTTGGTAATATTTTATTTTATCCGAAGCCTTTCTTTTGGTCTACAGAATCTACCACTACAGATTGTAAAAGTCTTTTCTAACATCCAGGTGCTTTCATATTCGGATCATTAAAAACCTTTTTCCCAGCTTCAGTCGAGATGAAGGAACACCACAGCTCACCTTCATTCTTATTCATGGGATTTGACTTTCCATACATGGACACTTTTCAATATTGTTTGTGTTGGCTTGAACAGTCAGCTGGTGGCTACCTTGTTACAGTGTATCATTGTACTTCTGGTTGGGTCACACCTCTTGACTTCAGGTTCTCTGTACTGAAAGAGGTTCATAATTTTCACATGGCACCCTATCAGTGCCCTTACTTTATTGCTGTATGGTTTCTGTCTTACAGTTTACCAGACCATTGAATTCATCAGCCTATGCTTCGATTACCAAAGGTCATGGAAACACTATGTAGCTAGCTTTTATAAAAGCTGCATGTCTGATAGATTGAATATACTCAAAATTTTTCTGATAGAATCGATAGGAAAACTTCATTTGCATAAGGACCAGCTACATTTGCTGTCTCAGCTAGTCTTTCTGGAATATATTTAATTTGTAATCAGCTTTCATTTGTGTGTGTGGGGGGGGTGGGCTTTTTGGCCATCCCTAGCTCAAAGGCAGATTTTAGTCTTAAACTGTTGTTATGAGGTCACCAAGATATTCATTGTCTGTTATCTTGTTATAGTGCAACCTAAGAAATCTTATTGACTATTAAATTATCACAGTACTATGGGTCATTCAGCCCTAAAAGATATTAATAAAATTAATACCACCATTCAAGTTTCATTCATTGTCACTGTTATGTCTGTTCAGTTCTCACTTACAGATGCTTGGTATACCTCTCTCACTTTGAGAAAGAGCCTTTTTCACATCAGCAATATACTCTGCTGTTATCCACATTGCTACCATGTCTGCCTCGCCATTTGTTGTAGTCTTGGACCTGAATGCATTGCATTCAATCCAGTCCTGTGATTCCTTACATTACATCCTTATCAAGACTACATAGTTTCTTTAGTGAATGCTAAAGGGTCATCTTTTGTAGGGTCCCAGACCATTTTGGTTTTAAAGGCTATGAACTTGCAAACATTTTTGAACACGCCACAATATAAGACTTTCCAGTGCCCATTTAAAAAAAAAATTGAGTACTAGCTCAGTACTTAAGATGCTGGCAGCATCATTGATACAGATTAGTGACCAGCAAATAGCAGTTGTCATTCTGTCTGTTCTACCTTCATTAGTCGAGATTCAGTGCTCTTGTGGCCACATAATGGTCAAAATGTACTCTCGCATGGCCCATTGCTGCTGTGAGAATTCAAATTGTGCTGATAGTCACACTTTATTTTATATACTGTCCTGTTTATCAGAAAGCATGCAGACTTAAATTTTTTGTTTGCTTCAGTGCCTTGACATTCTTACTCTGTCCTCTCTGAAAATCCCACCTTTATGTAAATTTATTCCAAATTTTTAATTGAAATTGGTTTACTGCACTAAGTAACAACTTAGTTCTTGTGCTCACCTTTATCTTTTCCTGCCTCTTGCTTTAACAGCACCCCTTTGCAACGCAGTGCTGAATGACCCCATGTGGACTTAGCACTTCTCTGAATATACAGTGGTACCTCGAGTTACGATGGTCCCCAAAATCGCCCTTTTATGTAAGTTTATTTTTTTAAATGCTTTTGTAAGTATATTTTTGTGGGTGTAAAAGGACTAGTCTATTTTACATTATTCCTTATGGGGATAAATTCGTTTGGTAATGGTAATTCGAGGTACCACTGTATTTTTTTTTTTTTTTTTTTTCAACAAGTCGGCCGTCTCCCACCGAGGCAGGGTGACCCAAAAAGAAAGAAAATCCCCAAAAAGAAAAAACTTTCATAATCATTCAACACTTTCACCACACTCATACATAATCACTGTCTTTGCAGAGGAGCTCAGATACGACAGCTGAGAAAAGTCCCTCCCAGCTGTCACTATCTCAGACCCCTCCTTTAAAGTGCAGGCATTGTACTTCCCATTTCCAGGACTCAAGTCCAACTAAATCAATTAACTGGTTTCCCTGAATCCCTTCACACAATGTTACCCTGCTCACACTCCAACAGATCGTCATGTCCCAAAACCATTCGTCTCCATTCACTCCTATCTAACACGCTCACACATGCTTGCTGGAAGTCCAAGCCCTCGCCCACAAAACCTCCTTTACCCCTTCCCTCCAACCTTTTCTAGGACGACCCCTACCCCGCCTTCCTTCCCCTACAGATTTATACGCTCTCCAAGTCATTCTACTTTGATCCATTCTCTCTAAATGACCAAACCACCTCATTTGTATTTGTATTTGTACTGTAATAATACCAATTACCAGTTGATGGCTTTCACAGTTTTTTTTTGTTGTAAATTTTACTACCTCCTTCCAGGTTACCTGTTAACATGCACATTTTAGACAATAAGAGCAAAAAAGCCAATTATGGCAACACCAAATAGGAGAAACATTATTTTACTATATATATATTTGTTTGATTTTTTACTCCAGTCATTGTCATTTTTCCAAAGCCTCATACACAACGAGCTTAATGATACAAGTTCACCAGTCGAGGAAAGTGAAAATACTAATGAACATAGTGGTTTTTATTATTCTAGTCTTATGAAATACTTAATGTACATATGTGTTAGGCTTCTTTTTCTGTTTTCAGTGTGTATTTTGTCAATATATTTTATCTGGTGATAAATGCATGGTAGTTATGTGACTTTATCTTGCTGCTTGATTAGTTCAGGCTCCCCAGATACATGGGGAAAGAAGAGCCAATACTTGTAACAAAGTGCCTAACCTCAAGTTGTTCTTGAGTCCCGGTATTGGGGGGTACGAATGAGTGGTTTTGACACACTTTTGTATAGCTTTGTCCCTGTGGTTTAAGGACACAATAAAACCTATTTTGAACCTTTTTTTATTTTAAATTATCCTTATCTTACTCCTGTCCTTTTTTTAAGTAAGCTACATGCTATATTAAGATATATTGACTTTTACAAGACAGCACTGTATGACCTTAAGAAGCGTAGTACTTTTTAATGAGTATAATAATAATTATACAGTAGTATTCACAATCCAAAACCCATATAGGTCATATGGCTCAACAATAATGGGGATACTTACTGCCATTTGGAGGAGAATCTGAACTGTAGTACAGTATTGGCACACTACTGGCAAGGCAGTGATGGCAAAAGTTTCTCCTTTCACAGGTCACCCTACCTTGGTGGGAGATGGCCAGTGTGTTGAATTATTATATAATCAAAAGAAGCGCTAAACCACAAGGGTTTCAGTGTGTTGAAACAAAGATTCTTAAGTTGTCTGCCTTATAACTTGTTACATTGAATACGTAAGACTAATTACTGTCAGTTTCTGATATACAGTATTCCCCCATATCCACTGGGTGTATGTGTAACTAATATAGTTTGCAAAGTTTGAGCAACTGTGGTAACTATATCACATTCATAGACCTAAAATAATCGTATAGTATTAATGGTCTTTGGTAGGTACTGGAAATATTTGAAAATTCTATGTGCAGGTGGATGTGGGTTTCCTAACACTGAACTTAGACTAAGGATCCTGAGAGCATTGACCTTAACATCATAAGGTCATTGACATCATTGTTGAAATCTCCTAAGTTGACAGGTCTCCCTAGGATGGTGTAGGATGAGTCGCCTTGCATAGTCCTCCAGATTATTGAGAAATTGAAGAGAGAACTAAGGAAAGGCCATCCAAGAGAACAGTGCATACTTGGGGTAAGATCAAACTTGTGTCTTGTATAATATTTTGCAGCCACCACTGTTAAGCAAGGATGCAATGTGCCTTAACACCAAGTTTCTAGTCTACAGTACCTTGCTTGCAACATTCAGTACATGGTTCTTCATAATTATTGTAGGGTAGTAAAATTTCATCTTCGGCATATCGGCTAATCTTTGACTTGTTTAGTTTCTTCAATCATTCTCACTATGGCTCTGGTAATAATGTTATGCTGTCTAGAGACCATTATTGTCTTTTTTTTTTTTTCTCAATGGGAAGTGTGAATTATCTTTGGTTGCTGTAAGTTGGCAATTGATATAGCTGAAGGAAGTGCCCTGTTGCAGGTGAGAGTCCTCTTGATCCAAGAAATTGGATCTATTCTCAATTTCCTTGCATCAAACCTGCTTGCTTCCCATTCCCTCAGGGATTGTGTGACCCATGCAGGTTCAGTGCTTCCCCATGAATAGTCTGAGGACAATGGTCCATAAATCATTGAGTGCAGTCATCTGCAGTGGCATGGGACTTGAAGTAGAAAAAAGTAAGTCATTTCCTAGGAAGGACTCTAGCACGCTCCCTGACACTAAGTGGTTTATAGACTACATACTCTATTAAGAACAGATACACATTCAGGTTCCACAAAAAATTCATGAATCATACTCGGAGATAAGCTTGCATTCTTAATGGTGTGGAACAATACCAAACTCATCTTAACAAAGGAAAATAACGTTAGGAAATACAGTGGACCCCTGATTTCGTACTGCTCCCAACTCGAACAATTATGTAAGTGCTTTTGTAAGTGTATTTTTGGGGGTCTGAAACAGACAATTTACATTCGTCCTTATGGGAACAAATTACAGTAGTTCGGTAACGGCACTCGAACGGCCTTCTGGAAAGAATTATTGACAAAAATCCGGGGGTCCACTGTACCAGGAAACAGCTATCAGGGTAATAAAAAAAAAAAAAAATACTAGCAGAACGAAAATGTTTTCAGCCTAGCAAAACCTCTCATACACCAACTGCTAGGTAGCCTTCCCACTCAAGGCTCCACACAATAACACCTGTGACCCGACTTTTCCCTTTTTTTGTCTGCTGCAACAGACTCTTACAGATTTAACTCTTTCCCATGATTATTATAATGTCTTTGTGCATATGACACGACTTCTTCCCACTGCACCTGACTGGAATGTATATTTAAGGAGTAGTTTTATGGTGTGTCTTCAGATTTGATAAAGTACGTACACTAGTACAAACAACACAATGTATCTTTATACTACAAGCTTTTAAATAAGTTGATAAACTCTCTCTCGATTTAATAACTCTTGCATAGTTTAGTCCCTTTAAGGGAAGTTTCTTGATGTCAGTGAGGGGCTCATGATCCAAGGAATTGGACCTGATCTCCCTTTCCTTGGATCAAACCTGTTTACCTCATTTTCCCCAGATGCTGTATGACACCGATGGTTTAGTGTTGTCCCCATGAATATAATAATTGTATACAGTAACTTAATATAGACAGTCTTGTGATTCGTGAATAATTCATTAGTCATTTTCACTCTTAACAGTCTGATACAGTCATTCTATTAACTCAGTTTAATTTTAATTTCAACAAACAACTTTACAGTTGTATATGAATGATATGCAATACCGACAAGATGAATAATTAGACACGTGCAACATCTGGGGGTATCTGTTAATTTGCAGATGTTTCACCATCCAGTTGCTTTATCATTATAAGGAAGTAATGTGAAGACTGTAGAAGTATATACAAAAGATGAGGTAATCAGTCCCTTAGCCTAGATGTGATGAGCACCATAGTCTTAAATCTACGGTGCTCATCACCTACTCCAAGGGTGAGGGATTGATTACCTCATCTTCACATTGTTCTTTTATTGTATTGAGCCAGTGGATGGTGAAACGTTTACAAATTAAGGATATCCAGATGTTGCACATGTGTTTAATTCTTCAACTTTACAGTTTTGCTTGTGAAAGTATCTAGTGTTACAGTTACGGTACATGTATCTAAGATAACCAACCCAGTAGCTCTTCTTGGCTAGCACTACCAGTCTCGCTGTTCTAATGTGACACTGTTAGGAAAAGGTTATGTGAAAAATTGATAAAGCACAAAATAATAATATGGGGATGTTGTACTTCTGATGGGCATTTGAACTGTGATGTCAGTGCACTTCTGGTAAGACAGGTATTGAATGAATGATGGTGAAGGTATTTCATTCTTTGGGTCATGGTGAATTGGTGGTAGATGCTCTATGTGGTGAAAAAAAATGTAAACAGCTGATAATTCCTACAAAGAATGGTCACAGCAATTTTATTTTAGGATAAATATCCTGGAATAAGAAATCAAAATTTCTTCACTAAGAACAAAAAATTATTAACACTGTATTGTCCACTATCTATCCACCAACTCATGACTGTACTTTCTCTAGTAAGCTAAGATTTAACACTATCCATCAAGTCCAAAAGATCTTGATCCTGGTCAAACAGAGGGTCTTCATCTTGCAGAGTCATTTCCCCCAGGATCTTGCCCAGTTCTGGCCGTCCTCCTCGCTTTCTGCCTTCTATTGTGATGACATCATTAGCCTGGCTTACATCTTCTTCAATGCTTCACCACAAGAGAGAAAAAACACCTTGTTTATGCCTGTCTATAAATAACAAATTTAATTTACTCATGACACAGCCTACTTAAATATTACAAAAGACTGAATACTATTCCATGAAACTATTGTAGTCTTCATCATATTTATTATAATAATTTTGTATTTAAATCAGAATTCCTATCCAAGATACGTCAATTGCTGGCCTTACCTCTTAAACTTACCCATACTCTTTGCATTGATGGTCTTCATGTAGCACTTAGTTTTTATTAAATAGCTTTATTTACAATTATGCTACTTGCTCATCCCTGAGTCTATTTCTCTACATCCACCCTATATAGTATTTTGTTCACTAACTGTTATTAATCCAAGCACTGATCTAATTCTTTTAAATTGAACTTCACTAACAATTATGAAGGGGTCAATTTCCACAACCAAGTTTAGTTTACACAGTCAGTTAACTAATTGTAGTATGTATCATTGAGGTATCTGTGGAGACAAATAACTTTATCCATGGAGGCAAAAAAGGGAAATGTCCCAAAGTATAGTGTTACCAAACTGTTATACAGGTTTGAAGCATGGGTTTTAATTAAATGCTGCGGTGAGAAGGCTGGAGGGAGTGGCAATCATGTTTGAGGGCATTGTGTGGTGTGAATATTTTGCAGAGAATTTGGAGCTTGGAGATTAGGTGTGGGGTTACTAAAAGTAGTATTCAGAGGAATGAGGTGGTTTGAACATTGAGAAAGGATGGAGCAAAACAGGATGACTATGAAGGTATATAATTTTGGGTGGAGAGACAGAGGGGTATAGGATGGTAATCCCAGGAAAAGTTGAAGGGAGGGGAGGGTAAAAGAGGTTTTGGGTGCTAGGGACTTGAACATCCAATAGGCTTGTGTGAGAGTATTATAATAAATGGAGGAAAATGGATTTTATTACTTAACATGCTGTTGGAGTGTGAGCAACGTAACATTTATCAAGGGATTCAGGGAAACTGGATAGCAAGACTTGAATCCTTGAAAGTGGGAAGTACAGTGCTTGCACTCTGAAAGAGGGGTGGGGATGCTGCAATCTGGAAGGTTCCCTAAACTGATGCCAACATGCTTCTGGCAAAACAGTGATTGAGTGATGATCAAAATTTTTCCTCATTTTCGAGTCACTTGACCTTGGCGGGAGACTGCCGGTGTTAAAAAAAAAAACAGCTGCAGCAATGGCTGTAAATAGATGATGATGATAATAGAATTAAACAAACTAGTATAGTTAGTTAATAAATTTGATCTCACCTGTCGTCATCAGCATGGAATAGGTTCAGCTTAAACTCCTTTTTGGAAGAGGACACTGAGCCAATGAGTTGAGCTAAAAGGTTCAGTTCTTCTTTGGCTCTTCCACTCACTGGGATGTTGTCATCACTAAACACACAGATTATTATTATATTTAGATGACTGATCATTTAATGTCTGGTTGTACAGTATATATTAGTATTTTTAAAACCATAAAATTATTCACATCCTTGACAAAGTTTTTTTAATTTCTTTTTTATTATGAAATGGTAAGCTCAAGAATATGTATGCATGTTTGTGCATGGTATGCTTAATTTAACATTAAAAACTAAGTTCTTGTAGTCAATTTACTTTTATATGATTTCTATACAAGATAGTTATGTTCAAGGTTAAACACAGTGCAATAACAATGTAACCGAAAGCTAGATTATTAACTGCCAACTACTGGGAAATATAATACAGTGGTCCCCCGCCTAACGAGCAAAATTCATTCCAGAAGCCTGCTCAAGTGCCATTACCGAACGAATTTACTTCCTTTGGGGCTCTGGTGGTCTGGTGGCTAAGGCTCTCGCTTCACACGGCGAGGGCCTGGGTTCGATTCCCAGCCAGGGCAGAAACATTGGACGTGTTTCTTTACACCTGTTGTCTATGTTCCCCATCAGTAAAATGGGTACCTGGGTGTTAGTCGACTGGTGTGAGTCGCATCCTGGGACACTGACCTAATCTGCCCGAAATGCTCAGCATAACAAGGGACTTTCTATATAGTAGTATGTCACTGATGTCAGCTAGGACTGTATACCATGTACATGTACTTGTAGTAAATAAAGATATTATTATATTATTATTATTATATTAAGAAATAATGTCACGTAGGTTAGTCTCTTTCAGACCCCCAAAAATACACTTTCACAAGCACTTACAATATTATACTTACATAATTGTACGATTTCTGGGGTGCTTTTTAGGCGGGGGACCACTGTAATTATGTTTTTGAAAGTAAACAGTACCTGTACGCTGGGGATATTGGAGTATGTTGTTGACAAGTGTAGCCAAGACCTGGGTCATTACCACTAACATTATGGTTGATCATGGATGACCGCTCGTCTGTGTGGGTTGCATATCTAACACACAAGCAGTTTTTATTGTCATAAGCTTTAGAATAAGTATTTTAGCCTAAGATAATTATTATTTTTATTATTTCATTTATGAGAAAAAAATAAACCTACATAAGTTGTAAATCACTTAATTTAGTACATTATAACCAAACAAAGCCACATGGTGTAATGTACAAATTCACAAGTTACAAATATCTGCACTAACTAATGGGGCACCTACAAACCAAATGAACTTTTACAACTGCTGATATGGGATATGAATGTGTGAATCATAACCATCTTTTGTACTGTCATATGTTATAGAAACAATTGGCTGCAAGCTCCAATGCATTTGTAAGTTGAAGTACCAAGCACATAATTTATTTTTTAATTAAAACATTAGGAATGCAACTCATTTGTAAGTTGAGGATTCCTATTTTTACTACAGTACTAAGTTAACATGGAAACCAAGTGTAAGACTTGCCCATGCATCTCACAATGTCTGATTATTAATCACAGGTACTTTCATTTCCACCTAATGATGACTAAGAAAATCAAAGAATTATACTTAGGTAAAATAAGCCAACATACGTACATGTTAGTGCCAAGTGATGTACCCCTGGGCCCTGTTGATGCTAGGGAACCATGAGGGAGTGCTGCTGTGTACTGACCACCACAAGGAAATCGCACCTCACGTGCCAACTCCCCTCTGCTTTCAAATACTCTTATGATTCCTGGCATTTCACTTCCTGTGAAGTCAAAATAATACAGTGGACCCTCGGTTTTCATACAGCTCCCAACTCGAACAATTATGTAAGTGTATTTTTGTAAGTGCTTTTGTAAGTGTATTTTTGGGGGTCTGAAACGACTAATCTAATTTACATTCGTCCTTATGGGAACAAATTCGTTCAGTAACGGCACTTGAACAGCATTCTCGAAAGAATTATCGACGAAAACCGAGGGTCCACTGTATAAGAAATTATTACAATTTCATGAGATAAGCTTTATAAAGATTTATCTCTATTATGCAGTTTTGCAGTGTGATAAATATACAACAGCTTTAGGCATATGTCAGTAGTAGGTATAAACCCCGAAATTTAAAGTTTGACTTTATTTCTATTGGAGTCCTCAACAGTAACAGTTCTTGTTAAGATTCTAATGTGTATTTGTCATTTGTTTTAGAAAGCACATACAATCTTTGTTTATAAAGCACTGAGTGTAAATTCATTATTGGCAAAACTGCAAAAATATACCGACCATAAAAATATTTTGCTAATTTTCAAATATTAATTAAATTTAGACTGACATGACAAATTGGGCAAAAGATTAAAATAAATTATATTATCTTAAATTTAGGAAAATTATGTTAAGTTGCTAAGTTAGCTTTGGTAAAAATTAAATAGTGTATTTATAAGTCATGTTATTTCACAGAGATAGATGGGGTTGTAAGAGAAGTGAATGCGAGGGTCTTGGCAAGAGGTGTGGGGTTAAAAGATAAAGAATCAAATACAAAGTGGGAGTTGTCACAGTTGCTTTTTGCTGATGACACTGTGCTTTTGGGAGATTCTGAAGAGAAGTTGCAGAGGTTGGTGGATGAATTTGGTAGGGTGTGTAAAAGAAGAAAATTGAAAGTGAATATAGGAAAGAGTAAGGTGATGAGGATAACAAAAAGATTAGGTGATGAAAGATTGGATATCAGATTGGAGGGAGAGAATATGGAGGAGGTGAATGTATTCAGATATTTGGGAGTGGACATGTCAGCAGATGGGTCTATGAAGGATGAGGTGAATCATAGAATTGATGAGGGGAAAAGGGTGAGTGGAGTACTTCGGAGTCTGTGGAGACAAAGAACCTTGTCCATGGAAGTAAAGAGGGGAATGTATGAGAGTATAGTTATACCAACACTCTTATATGGGTGTGAAGCATGGGTGATGAATGTTGCAATGAGGAGAAGGCTGGAGGCAGTGGAGATGTCATGTCTGAGGTCAATGTGTGCTGTGAATATAATGCAGAGAATTCGGAGTTTGGAAATTAGGAGGAGGTGCGGGATTACCAAAACTATTATCCAGAGAGCTGATTAGGGGTTGTTGAGGTGGTTCGGACATGTAGAGAGAATGGAACGAGACAGAATGACTTCGAGAGTGTATAAATCTGTAGTGGAGGGAAGGCGGGGTAGGGGTCGGCCTAGGAAAGGTTGGAGGGAGGGGTAAGGAGGTTTTGTGTGCGAGGGCTTGGACTTCCAGCAAGCATATGTGAGCGTATTTGATAGGAGTGAATGGAGACAAATGGTTTTTAATACTTGACGTGCTGTTGGAGTGTGAGCAAAGTAACATTTATGAAGGGATTCAGGGAAACCGGCAGGCCGGACTTGAGTCCTGGAGATGGGAAGTACAGTGTCTGCACTCTGAAGGAGGGGTGTTAATGTTGCAGTTTTATAACTGTAGTGTAAAGTACCCCTCTGGCAAGACAGTGATGGAGTGAATGATGATGAAAGTTTTTCTTTTTCGGGCCACCCTGCCTTGGTGGGAATCGGCCGATGTGTTAATATAAAAATAAAAAATAAAGTAGGGGGCTCTTAATTGGAGAATTGAACCAATCCTCAATTTCCTTGGATCAAATCTGACTGCCTTCTATCCTCCCAGGCACTGTGTGACCCCCTACGAATTTACACGTCCCATGAATGTAATAATAATGTCACCATGGTTGTTTAACATATTTATAGATGGGGTTGAAAAGAAGTAAATGCTAGGGTGTTGGGAAGAGAGCTGGGATTAAATTATGAATGGAGACGAATGGTTTTTGGGACATGACGATCTGTTGGAGTTTGAGCAGGGTAACATTTTGTGAAGGGATTCAGGGAAACCAGTTAATTGATTTAGTTGGACTTGAGTCCTGGAAATGGGAAGTACAATGCCTGCACTTTAAAGGAGGGGTCTGAGATAGTGACAGCTGGGAGAGACTATTCTCAGCTGTCGTATCTGAGCTCCTCTGCAAAGACAGTGATTATGTATGAGTGTGGTGAAAGTGTTGAATGATGATGAAAGTATTTTCTTTTTGGGGATTTTCTTTCTTTTTGGGTCACCCTGCCTCGGTGGGAGACGGCCGACTTGTTGAAAAAAAAAAAAAAAAATACAAAATGGGAGTTGACACAGTTACTTTTTGCTGATGATACTGTGCTTTTGGGGGATTCTAAAGAAAAGTTTCAAAGGTTAGTGGACGAGTTTGGGAGGGTGTGTAAAGGCAGAAAGTTGAAAGTGAACATGATTTAGATAAAGAAAAATTGGATATCACATTGAAGGGAGTATGGAAAAAGTGAATGTTTTCAGATATTTGGGAGTTGACTTGTCAACGGATGGGTTAATGAAGGATGAGGTTAACCATAGAATTGATGAAGGAAAAAAGGTGTGGTGCATTGAGGTATCTGTGGAGACAAAGAACGTTATCCATGGGGCACAGAAGGGAAAGTACGAGAGTACAGTGGTACCAACACTCTTATATGGGTGTGAAGCATGGGTTATTAATGCTGCAGCGAGGCGGTGGCTGGAGGCTTAATCCTTTCAGAGTCGCAAGGCCCTCTCCCAAACTCGTTCTCAGGGTCGCAAATTTTTCGGAAAAAAAATAAATTATTTTTTCTTATGAAATGATAATCTTTTTCCGATCATAACGCCACCATAATTATGAAATTTGATCAAAAACTAACGGAATTAGGCTTTCGCGAAGTTAGCAATATCGATGACATTTATGCATCGGCGATTTCACCCACTTTGAGCCCTATTTTCGGCAAATTCCAATGTTTCAGTCTACTAAAATTATAGCTATTTCGCTAGAACTCCATTTCTTCTATCGATTGAGTACAAGAAACCGCCTATTTACCAATTTCAACTACCCAAAATAGTGGTCAGAAAATGGCAATTTGGCCAATTTCACACAAATTTCAAACAATGCCAATTTTAAAATAGGGTCCAGAATAAACAAGGCAGACATTCCTGGCACTAAAATAACATCTTCTCTGCTCATTAGTCACGTCTCCAGGCCCCTCTTACATTACTTTTGCTTTCCATTTTGAATTTTTATTCTCACAAAAAATAGAAGATTTACTGTTATGTATACAACTGCATCATTGTAAAAATGGTATAAATAATATCAGCGCACTTGTGCAAGAATATTAGACTCGCCAGTTGATGTGTATTGGACGCATGTTGTGATTTGTTTACTCTTGAACATCGGCCAAAATCGAACATTTTCGCTATTTTGCGCTCAGTTTCAAGGTACAGTGGTCCCTCGGTTTTCGTGCATCTCCAAACTCAAACATTTATGTAAGTGTATTTTCGTAAGTGCTGTTGCAAGTGTATTTTTGGGGGTCTGAAATAGACTAACCTACGTGACATTATTTCTTAAGGAAGTAAATTCGTTTGGTAATGGCACTTGAGCAGCATTCTGGAATGAATTTTCGGTGAAAACCGAGGGACCACTGTACTTGTCATCGTGAAACCAGTCAAAATTATCTCTATTTCTGTAATATATCATATATCATCCATTCTATCAAATGAGACCAAGAAAACGAGAATACAAGCATAAATACCATATGAAAATAGACTGTAAAGTCGCTGTTTTAAACCAAAAACATGATCAGAGTTTTTTTTTCCTCATTTATGCACTGTGTGGTGCAGGATTTTTTTTATACTGCGGTCACTGACCGAACAGACCCATTCTCTCACATCTAGGCCTACCAGCCTGTTCCTGCTTGATTTGAGGGCGCTAGAATTTAGGTGTACTAGTACGACGAAAACCCTGGCGTGTAAGCCATACTAGTATGGCCGAAACCCTGAAAGGGTTAAAGGAGGGGTTTGGGATATTAGCAATTTGGAGGGACGTCTAAGCTGTTGTATCTGAGCACCTCTGCAAAGACAGTGATTATGTATGAGTGATGGTGAAAGTGTTGAACGATGATGAAAATTTTTTCTTTCTTTTTGAGTTTTGCTTTCTTTTTGGGTCACCCTGCCTCGGTGGGAAACGGCTGACGTGTTAAAAAAAAAAAAGAATAATGTGTAAGAGAACATTTATGACAAAATCTTATTTTTAATGAATCCCCTGGGCCTGAATTGCCAAATATTTTCATTTTGGAAACCAATCTTTTTAATGAAGATGATTCTGTATTAAACTTTTCAATCTAACTGAATAGTTCAGTTAACCCTTTAAAAGTAAAAAAAAAAAGTATATTTTTAAATAAAAAAAAAGTGCGATGTTAGTGACCAACCATAAGGAACAGGGCCGCTGGTGGGTAGGATAAAGGTACCATTGGGAGTCTGCTGCTTCTCCTTCAGGAAGACAGACACACGGATACGTAAGTCCTGGACAAACCCCAGCAGTGCTCTTCTTGCTTCAGCTAACTCTCCAATACTCATACTGCAGAAAGTCTAACACCAAATAACTTGCATGCTAGTACCCAAACTTATATACATTACTGTACTTATAGTCTTATAGTGCAAAGATGTAATATTCAGGGAATATACATTATACATTTATTTTGCTGTACAGTGGACCCCCGGTTAACGGCCATAATTCGTTCCAGAATGCTGTTCAAGTGCTGTTACCGAACGAATTTATTAACTTAAGGAATAATGTAAATTAGAGTAGTCTTTTTGGACCCCCAAACATACACTTACAAAAGCACTTAAAAAAATACACTTACATAAATGTTAGTGTTTGGAGCCGGCCGTTAACCGGGGGTCCACTGTATTTGGTAAGTAGGCTTATTCTCATCTTATTGTATATGTACAAAAATTATTTTATTAAGTCTTAAATAACAAAGTACTTAAGACTTAATAAAACAGGGAAATACTAAAGTATGTAACATTATTCATAATAATTTCATGGTTACTCCAGTATCAAGTAATAAAATGAGGTGGTAAACAGACAAAACATAATATACGTACAGTGGAACCTTGGTACTCGAACTTAATTTGTTCCAAAAGGCTGTTCGAGTGCCGATCTGTTTGAGTACAAAACAAATTTTTTTGGTTCGCTGTTATCACTAATCTTCATAGGCCCCATGGTGACTTATTTATACAAATATAAAAAAAAAAAAAATGTGAAGAAACAAGAAATAGTTTACAGCGAAGTTCTGGCAGGTGGTGTTTGTTTGGTAGAGTGCCAAGCAAAAGGTCGGCTACCAAGCGATTTTTTTTACCGAACAAAGCATTTGAATACCGAATTGTTTGAGTAGGGAGCTGTTCAAGTACATATTGAGGTTCCACTGTACATGTACTATATGTAAATATATATATAGTGTGTGTGTGTATGTACTCACTTATTTGTGGTTGCAAGGGTCGATTCACAGCTCCTGTGTGTGTATAATTATATACACACACACTATTTATTTATTTATTTTTATTTATTTTTTCAGTATTGTTCAGTATTTATCTAAGCAGCTACAGTAGACTGGTTTATGACCTGGTCTCATAGCATTACTACCACTCATTAAAGAAGCCTTGTTTCCATCTACGACAGGACAAGGAGAGAAATAATGAGAGTACAGTGGTCCCTCGGTTTTCGTGCATCTCCAAACTCGAACATTTATGTAAGTGTATTTTCGTAAGTGCTGTTGCAAGTGTATTTTTGGGGGTCTGAAATAGACTAACCTATGTGACATTATTTCTTAAGGAAGTAAATTCATTCGGTAATGGCACTTGAGCAGCATTCTGGAATGAATTTTCGGCGAAAACCGAGGGACCACTGTATCTGTGAACTTAAACATACCTGGTTAAGATCCTACTGGCACACCAGCAATAGGGATAGGCTTAGGCATGATAATATTGTGCCTTTCACTGAAAATCACTGCCTTTCCTTTTTTGTAAGAATTCCCTTTTTGTGTAGTGGGTTTGACATCTAGCAGAACCACACCAGACATTGCATTTTATGAAAACAGTAATAATAATCCCCAGACATTTCAACCCCTTGAAACATACACTGAGGAATTCTAGTGAATTGTTTAACACAAAAATGTAGTAGTTGTTTGCTAGGGAATGGGTTCAAACTGCATTACAAAGTCATAAGTCATCACATCAAGTCATAGTTTTTGCTTATGCCCAAATGAGACTACAAGTTTAATATAATTACGTGCACAAAAATATGAAAATAGATGTTAAGAAACAAAGGGCAGATACATAGGCAGATAAATGGGTGTTTGAAGAATAGTGAAGTATTAAAAACAGAATGGCAGACCACCAAGCACACAAACTGAGACCTCTTTATTTTTTCTTCTAAAATATATAGAATTATATTAATAATGTTGAATATATGAAGTGCAGCAGTACAATGAATATTTGCTGTATAGTACATACAGTGGACCCTCGGTTTTCACCGAAAATTCTTTCCAGAATGCTGCTCAAGTGCCATTACCGAACGAATTTACTTCCTTAAGAAATAATGTCACGTAGGTTAGTCTATTTCAGACCCCCAAAAATACACTTGCAAAAGCACTTATGAAAATACACTTACATAAATGTTCGAGTTTGGAGATGACCGAAAACCGAGGGACCACTGTATACTTCTAAATACAGTGTACCCCCGGTGTTCGTGATGCTCCAAACTTGAACAATTATGTAAGTGTATTTTTGTAAGTGCTTTTGTAAGTGTATTTTTGGGGGTCTAAAAGGACTAAGCTAATTTACATTATTCTTATGGGAACAAATTTGTTTGGTAACGGCACTTGAACAGCATTCTGGAACGAAAAAATCATGAACACGGGGGTCCACTGTATTATGTAAAACTTTACATTTTTATTTTAAATCTTAAATATTTTTTTATGTAAAGTATGTGGTTAAAATTGAGCTAATTACCTGTCTAAATAAGTCAAGAGTAGACTCAACTTGAGACAAGACTGTTGGTGCAGTGGCAAAGCTTCTGAGGGCATCGAGATGGTTGAGTGTAACAAGCAGCAGGTCCCCAGGCTGCCGACACAGCAGTACCTGCTGCTTCACTGACATCACCATCAGATCGTATAGCTGAACCAACCAGGTTTAGTGCTTAGTTTGATTATTATTATTACAGCTCAACCATAAATATATAACAGTTAAACAAAAGTAAGCGTAATACTGTATATTTATAGTACTAGTAATGCATTCCATTTCAATGACCCATGTGGATCATTTAGCCCAGGGAACAATGGAGGTTCAATCCTCCATCCTCTAACTGCATCCTCTGACCAGGCAAGTTAAACACTGCATAATATATTTGCATATAAATAATACATGTTAGCTTATTGAACACCATATGGTCCAGTAGAGGAACAATATAATGTTAGTGTACAAGTAAACAGATCAATACTGTAGGTGGTTACCTGGGCATAGCATCTGATTATGCCCAAAACAGACTACAAATGATAAATAAAAATGAGACAAATAAGACTACTGTAGAAATATAAAAAATAACAAAATGTCATTCAGTTCATACTGGCCAATGTGTTCAAATAAAAGAACCAGAATCATTGAAAATAAAATGTAAGGGTAATTAGGCAGTACAGTTCTGCACTAGGGTAACATAACTCCCTTCCCTTTAAAAAAATGAAGAAAAGCTCACATAGTTTTACCTTGTCCATACTTGGGGTATTGAGGCGCATGATAGAGGCATGAGCCAGCTTGTCAAAAACAGTACGAAGAGCTCGTCGGCTGTACAGCTCCTGGGGCTTAAACAGCTCATCCACAAAACGACGGTTCAGCATAATGCTAATGATGTCATTACGTACTGTTGGTGAAATTATATTTTTATCAAAATTGCTTACATACACACACTGTGTGTGTTTGTATTTACAGTACAGTGGACCCCCGAGTTTCGTAAACCCCGGAAATCGTACATTTATGTAAGTATAATATTGTAAGTGCTTGTGGAAAAGTATTTTTGGGGGTCTGAAATAGACTAACCTACGTGACATTTTTCCTTAAGGGAGTAAATTCGTTCGGTAATGGCACTTGAGCAGACTTCAGGAGTGAAGTTTTTACGAAACTCGGGGGTCCACTGTATTTATTTTAACACGCTGGCCACCTCCCACCAAGGCAAGGTGACCTGTAAAAGAAACACTCACCATCATTCACACTATCACTATCTTGTCATCTATATACACGTATGTATATACATATGTACCGGACCTCAAACAAATTGGAGTCCAAACAATTTTATTCAGAAAAAATGACACTATCTTTGAACGTTTTTCTGGAGTCTGAACATGCTAACTTGTTTACATTTACAGTGGACCCTCGCTATTCGAACACTCCAAAACTCACCCTTTTATGTAAGTTGATTATTGTAAGTGCTTTTATAAGTGTATTTTTGGGGTCTGAAATGGACTAATCTAATTTACATCATTCCTTATGGGAATAAATTCGTTTGGTAACAACACTTGAACAGCATTCTGGAATGAGGGTGAGTTTTGGAGTGTTCAAATAGCGAGGGTCCACTGTAGTTGTAAAAATAACTTTACAGAAAAGCCCTATTTCAAAAGTGCTTTGAATTTACCTCTGACATTGACGTAACTCTCTGAGACTTGGAAGAGTCAGTTCAACATCCTCCAGTGTGTGGGAGGTTGATAATTAAAGCCTGGGAAATACTGTTTCGGAATCAAACTTTTCGCAGTTCAAACTGTCGTATTTGTGTGCCTCTGCAAAGACAGTGATTATGTGTGAATGATGGTGAAAGTGTTTCTTTCTTTTTTGGGTCACCCTGCCTCGGTGAGAGATGGCCGACGTGTTAAAAAAATATATATACAGTATATATGTACAGTGGTACCCCGGATTTCATCAATAATTTGTTCCAGAAGGCTGTTCGAGTGCCGTTACTGGACGAATTTGTTCCCATAAGTGAATGTAAATTAGATTAGTCCGGTTCAGACCCCCAAAAATACACTTACAAAAGCACTTACATAATTGTTCGAGTTGGGAGCTGTACAAAATCCGGGGTACCACTGTATATGGAGTTGTAGAAGTGAATCCTTGGGTGTTGACAAAAGGTGTGATATTAAGAGATAAAGAATCTTACACAAAGTGGGAGTTGTCACAGATCCTATTTGCTGATGACACTGTGCTTTTGGGAGATTCTGAAGAGAAGTTGCAGAGGTTGGTGGACGAGTTTGGAAGGGTATGTAAAGAAGGAAATTAAAAGTGAACGTAGGAAAGAGCAAGGTGATGAGGATAACAAAAAATTTAGAAATAAAATATTGGATATCAGATTGGAGGGAGGGAGTATGAAGGAAGTGAATGTTTTCAGATATTTGGGAATGGCCTTGTCAGGAGATGGGTCTATGAAAGATGAGGTGAGGTGAATCACAGAATTGATGAGGGAAAAAAGGTGAGTGGTGAACTGAGGAGTGTGTAGAAACAACATTATCCATGGAAGCAAAGAGGGAAATGTATGAGAGTATAGTGGTACCAACACTCTTATATGGATGCTAAGCATGGGTGGTGAATGTTGCAACAAGGAGAAGGCTGGAGGCAGTGGAGATGTCATGTCTGAGGGCAATGTGTGGTGTGAATATAATGCAGAGAATCCGTAGCTTGGAGATTATGAGGTGCAGGGTTTTTGAAAGTATTATCCAGAGGGCTGAGAAGGGGTTGCTTAGGTGGTTTGGACATTTAGAGAGGTTGGAACAAAACAGAATGACTTGGAGGGCATATAAATCTGTAGTGGAAGGAAGGTGGGGGTAGGAATCATCATAGGAAAGGTTCGAGGAAAGGAAGTGGGTAAAGAAGGTTTTGTTCAAGGGGCTTGGACTTCCAGTAAGCGTCTGTGAGCATGTTGGATAGGATTGAGTGGAGAAATATGGTTTTTATGACGACATACTGTTGGAGTGTAAGCAAAGTAACATTTATGAAGGGATTCTGGTAAACCGGTTAGCCGGACTTGAGTCCTGGAGGTGGAAACTACATTGTATGCACTCTGAAGGAGGGGTGTTGATATGCTGCAGTTTTTTAACTATAGTGGTGTGCCTCTGGCAAGACAGTAATGGAGTGAATGATGATGAAAGTGTTTCTTCTTTTTCAGGTTACCCTGCCTCTGTACTCACCTATTTGTGGTTGCAGGGGTCGAGTCATAGCTCCTGGCCCCGCCTTTTCACTGATTGCTACTAGGTCCTCTCTCTCCCTGCTCCATGAGCTTTATCAAACCTCGTCTTAAAACTATGTATGGTTCCTGCCTCCACTACGTCACTTTCAAAGGCTATTCCACTTCCTGACAACTCTATGACTGAAGAAATACTTCCTAACATCTCTTTGACTCATAGGAGTCTGTGTGTGTATATATATATATATATATATATATATCTCAATAACAACACTGCTCTAGCCAGGGTTCGAACCCATGTTGTACTGGCCCGTCATTGTGGGCGAAAACCACATGACGCCTTAAACCACAGGACTACCCAATCCTCTGCATAACAAGGGGCTTTCTATATAGTATTATGTCATTGATGTCAGCTAGGCCTGTATACCTTGTACATGTACTTGTAGTAAATAAAGTTGTTATTATTATTATTATTAAGTAAGTAAGTTTATTCAGGTATACACAAATACATTTACATACATTATCATACATAGCAGCATATGTGTAGAGAACCTAGGATAACCCAAAAAAGTCTGACAGAGTGACTTATTTCCATTGGGGTCCTTTGTAACAATAATAATGTGAGGAAAAAACTTGAAATTGGTGACACTTTTGTGATAGTAAGGAGAAAGGTATAGAGTTAAAAAGAGTATAGAGAGCATTAGTTGACTAACATAGAGGTACTGAGCCATGAGCTCCTTGCTGTGTTCTGTATAAATGAGGTGAATAAGGCACACATACAACAGTTGGTTATCATCATAGTTGAAGCATTTCTACAAAAAGACCCTAACTATTGAACATGTCTTACCCTCTACTTGTTGGAATTGTGTGCCCTTATTAAAATAAAGGAGGCGGTAGGAACAAGATTTAGATAAAATGAAACAAATGTTAATACTTTCAAATAAACATAGAGTGAGATAATAAAGCAATCACTGACCTTTAGCAGCTCGATCAGGCAAGATATTTTGTGCACGAAGTCTCTGGTCAATAATATACATCATCTCCCCTCCCAAGTTAAGGAACTGTAGAGGTAGTGCACGTAGCGACATAATGGTTTAATTATTAGTTGCAGTGGTTGTAGATGATGTTAATATTGCTAGTGTCGTAGAAGCTAATTGGTTATCTTGTTGTGCTTGTGGGAATTGTAGATTTTTATGTTGCTCTTTCGGTGGCTGTTGCAAGGGTTTAATTCTGCTCTTGTTCCTTCTGTGATTTGAGATAATTTTAATTAGAATTCTTTAATACTATAAATACACCAGCATTCTGTAGAATCACAGTTGTCATGATTCATCATTTGCATCACAAAGTCCTATCTTAACAACAGACACAAGTATGTCTCCATCAATGACATAACCTCATCAATTAGACTTATCACCATAAGGGTGTTAAATAAAAGGACACAATTGCAACTAGTGGAATAAAATGTCATAGTTGCAATTGTGCCCTTTTACCTAACATATTGACGGTAATTCTACCAACATTATTCCATCATAAGGGTGCCTCAGGGCAGTGATCTCAGCCCCTCTAATTTTCCTCGTATACATCAATGACCTTCCCAATGAATCTCAAGTACACAACCTTTGTCATCTCCCATTTTGTCGTTATGTTAAAATTCCATGGAAAATATTCTATGGGGGAAAACAATGTATCCTCACACTCTCCCTTTCAGTTTGATCCCTCCATCCTTTCTCCTCTCTCTCTCTCTCTCTCTCTCTCTCTCTCTCTCTCTCTCTCTCTCTCTCTCTCTCTCTCTCTCTCTCTGTATATGAAATTCCTTGCCAAGAATGCAACCAATCATACATACTACAAGCATATACAATGAATTCAATAACAGGAGGCATGTTAGATATGCAAAAGATAGTTCACCATGTAAACTTTAAATAATCATAAATAAAATGTTATAAATAAGTGTAGGCTATTTTACCCTGCTCATGATAAATATAATTTATCATGAGCAGTTTCTATCGTGTATATATCCCAAGACAAAAAAAAAATGTGTTGAAGTTATTACTTGCTGAGGGCCAGTGAGGGGACACTGAGGACCAGGTGAAGGGACACTGAGGACCAGGTGAGGGGACACTAAGGACCAGGTGAGGGGACACTACGGACCAGGTGAAGGGACACTGAGGACCAGGTAAGGGGACACTTGAGGACCAAGTGAGGAGACACTGAGGACCAAGTGAGGGGACACTGTTTACTGTACCTCCCTCAATCACACTTTACAACTCTTAAATTGTTTCGTAATAAAATTACTAAAAATATTAGCAGGTTATTTTAAAATGGTTATTATTTATTTAGACGAATTAATGCACTTATTCAAACTAAATTATCATTTACTTACTTTTAAGTTGTTTTCATAAATAAGATTGGTTCAGAATTTTTTGCAAATGCAGCAGTAACCATGGTAACCACTGTCAGTGCCTTATACATTCCTAACAAACTTTATTAGCCAAGCAAATGTTGCTGTTCATTCTAAATGACATTTTTATTTTTAAATTTATTTTCAACAGTTTATTTGTACGTTAAATATACTTAAAAAAAAAAGTCGATATATTCACATTAAAGACCAATAGACAAATAAATGAATATTAAAATTATCTGACATTTTAAAGGAGAAAAATTTATATGAGGAAAATTCGGAAAATTTTGCCCATCGTTCGAGAGGTTCCTTGATGCTGGTGAGGGGCTCTTGATCCAAGTAACTGGATTTATCCTCTCCTACTTGGATCAACCTTGATTGCCTACCATTCCCCAGGCGCTGTCTGACCCCCATTTGTTTGGCGCTTCCCCATGATTATGATGACAATCCTTGATGCCGGCAAGGGCTCTTGATTCAAGAAATTGGACTTTATCTCCAATTCCTTGGATAGACTCCTGATTGCTTCCTGTTCCCCAAGGCGATATATGATCCCTACGGATTTAGCGCTTCCAATGAATATGATAATATGATCCCTTACGTATTTAGCACTCTCCATGACTGCATTAATAATAATAATAAGAAGGATGAAAATATTGATATTGATCGCTGGGTGAGTTCGCTGATTGGTGACTAGCAAGAGATTGCTGTTGAAAAAAAAAAAACTGGCTCAGTGGCTTACGCGACGGTCTGGAGTTCTGAGACTCTCTGACCGCGGGTTCGAACCCCACCCGTAGTATGGTTTGTTTGCAATCGTGTCATTACTATTTCGTGGGTCATTGTTGTTGAACGCTGGAAGAGTTTGTGTGCTGGACTCCGGGCCGAAAAGTGTTTCAAAAGTTATTTTATAATACTCTTTTATTTCTACAAGTACATGTATAAGGTATACATGCCTAGCTGACATCAATGACATATTACTATATAGAAAGCATTTCGGGCAAATTAGATCAATTTTGTTCCCATTACTTACCCAGGATGCGACCCACACCAGTCGACTAACACCCAGGTACTTATTTTACTGCTAGTTGAACATGGACAACAGATGTCTGAGGGAAGCACGTCCTAATGTATCCACCCCTTCCGGGGATCGAACCACAGACCTCAGTGTGTGAGCTGAGTGCGCTAACAATCGAGCTACGGGACAGTAGTGTGCATATTATTTTTTTTTCAAATATCTTTATTTCTACAAGTACATGTATTAATTGTGACAGTGATGAAATAATCATTTATTTGTTAAATTAATGTTTATTTGAAAAATACACGGCAATGATATGACAGATAATTGATTTAATACGAGATATGACTACTCAGCTTTTATAAGCATTGCTACACTGGCATAGAAGCGACCAATGCTGAACACATTTTAGCAAGTTCGTCGTGGTACCAGGTCATAAGAGCAGCAATTAGCTTCTCCACAGTAGAACAGTCCTGTTTCGCAATCCTGTGTTTGGTTATTGCCCATATATTCTCAGTTGGGTTGAGGTCAGGAGAGTTTCTGGGCCAGTTTAGAACGCTTAGTCCACTCTAATCGAAGAATGTCAGCATTTTTCTGGAAGTGTGACATGGAGCAAGATCCTGCTGGAAAATGCTTTCTCTATCAGGAAAGTCTCTGTCCACAATGGGAAGCAAATGAGTTGCCAGGATTTTCTTGTTTTTATTACTGTTCATGGTTCCCTCAACAATAACAAGCCATCCAGGGCCTTTAGAAGTTCTGGCACATGTGGAATGTATACATTCTGCAGAGGTTCACCTTTGCCTTGTCGCACTACCACTGATCTGTACCAATGTTCTTCAAAATGCGCCTCATCTGAAGAAGCCACTCGTGGTGAAATGTTTCCTTTAATAAATGTCGTGAATTGCACATGTGTCTTTTTCCACACCCAGGTACCTACTTACCGCTAAGTGAACAGGGTGGTCTGGTGGCTAAAGCTCTCGCTTCACACGGCGAGGGCCTGGGTTCGATTCCTAGCCAGGGCAGAAACATTGGGCGTGTTTCTTTACACCTGTTGTCTATGTTCCCCATCAGTAAAATGGGTACCTGGGTGTTAGTCGACTGGTGTGAGTCGCATCCTAGGACACTGACCTAATCTGCCCGAAATGCTCAGCATAACAAGGGACTTTCTATATAGTAGTATGTCACTGATGTCAGCTAGGCCTGTATACCATGTACTTGTAGTAAATAAAGATATTATTATTATTATTATTATTATTATTATTATTATAAACATGCCCAATGTTTCTATCCGACCGGGGATTGAACCACGGACACTCAGTGTGTGATGCCAGAGCGTTGCCTACCAAGCCACGGGCTCGGACCAAGAATGACTTTGTTGGGATCCCTGAAAGCTACTCGTAGATCTGTCACATCAACATTGTAACCTCTGCAGGCTGCAGAGGTTACAATGTTGATGTGAGCCTCTTCGATAAACTAAGCACTCTGCTCACCCTTATGTTTTTCAGTCGGAGAGAGATGTGCAGTTACTTTCCTCCTGAGTCTCCTCCGTGTCGAGTCTTCTGGCCCTACAAGGCTCCAGTACATTTGCTGGGTTTTAGTTCAAGCAACCACTTGCTTGACCAATCATGCATTTTTGTGTATGTGTGTGAGAGTTAGTCGGTTAACTGCCAGTTTTCAAAGGGACTTGACGATAGACATTTAGTTTTTCTTGTGGGGGAGGAAAGGACGTGTCTGGCTGTGATACGGTTTAGGCAACAGGGGTCTGGCTAGTAAGTAAGTAAGTACGTTTATTCAGGTATACACAAATACATTTACATACATTATCATACATAGCAGCATATGTGTAGAGAACCTAGGATAACCCAAAAAAAAGTCAGACAGAGTGACTTATTTCCATTGGGGTCCTAATTGAGAACATTCTGGTCTCGTTTCTCTTTCCAGGTGAAACTTTATTTGTTGTCCTAGGTTCTCTACACATATGCTGCTGTGTATGATAATCTATGTAACTGTATTGTGTATACCTGAATAAATTTACTTACTAGCTTTCTAATTCCCCCCCATATTCGGACAACATATTTTCCTCGGATTCCCGGGATGCTAGATTCAATAAAGCGTAAACCTCGGTGATCCTTACCAACCCCAACACCACCAACAGCAGGGACTTCAGTCTATGTGAACTCCAACACGCTGTAAACTCTACTTATCCTTAAGAGAAACACCTCCATAACGCTATAAACTGCACTTATCTTGAAGAGGAATACTACATCACTATCTTTTATTAAGATGGTCAGGTTCAAGAAGAGGTAACCCTTGCAATTATTTTTATTATAATGTATCATTATTGTAATATTTACAATATGTACTAGTGAGGGCTTTTAATCTAAGAAATTAGATCTATGTGCCCATTCCTTGAATCCAAACCAGAATGCTCACGAATAATAATAATATCTTTATTTACTACAAGTACATGACAAGGTATACAGTGGACCCTCGTTAACAATACCTGAAATCGTGCAATTATGTAAGATAATTTTGTAAGTTCTTGTGGAAGTGTATTTGGGGTCTGAAATAGACTAACCTACTGAAATTTCCTTAAGGTAAATTCGTTCGTAATGGCATGAGCAGACTTCAGAGTGAAGTTTTCAAACTCGGGTCACTATAGGCCTAGCTGACATCAATGACATACTACTATATAGAAAGCCGCTTGTTATGCAGAGTATTTCGGGCAAATTAGGTCACTGTCCCAGGATGCAACCTACACCAGTCGACTAACACCCAGGTACCCATTTTACTGATGGGTGAACATAGACAACTGGTGTGAGGAAATACGTCCGATGTTTCCACCTCTTCGCCAGGAATCGAACCCGGATACTCGCCATGTGAAGCGAGAGCTTTTGCCACCAGGCCATGGGGCACCGTAATGTACTATTAATAATTAATAATAATAATAATTGTGAGAAATTATGGGGATTATTTCATCCACATAATTTGAGGGGGGACACAACTAAGCAACAATTTATTGTACTTACCAATGTTAGTTGTACCTCAGAGCTAGGTGGGATTTTAGAGACACTAGGCTGCACCATGCCTCTCCTGCGAGACCCCCCCCACACACTCTTTCTCACCAACAAACAAAGTCAGGCCTATCAAATATTACAACATAATAATTAACACCAATAATATTGGTAAATTACAAGATATTGAGTGGACTGTATGATGATTTGTGACTTCAAAGGAGAGGAATGGAGGTCTGTTGAGTACACAGCATTTTACTAAAAATATATGCATATTATATAAATAGAAAGAAAGGAAAATTTAACCTGAACACTCACCATTTAATTACTAGATCACAATTATTATTTGTGGAACACACCCTAATGCTACCCTTATCTTTCATCTGATGTCAAATAGAGCCTTGTACATCTTACCAATTTTGTAGAAAAGGGAGAGTTTTATGACCTATAGAATTGGGCACTATTTATTTTTTTCTATCTATCTTTTAAGGCAAAAAGTAACTACAAACACAGTGTGTAAGTTTCAAAGGCTATTTAAATCCCTGTAAAAATTTCATTGAAATTTGACCAGAAATAAAAAAACACATCTCGTGGTCACCTAGCCCCTCCCTTAACAGCTAGAATTTATGATGGCCAATGCAAAACTACTGTACATTATGGGTAAACGTCACTTAGCTAAGGTGTGCTGCTGGGAAGAATCAGAGTCCTCTGTTTTTCCATCCTTGTTGCCGAATTGTAAGGGTTTTCCACACTATTTATCCCAATTCTTCAGCGGGGAATGTGTCAGCAATTTCTAAATTACAGATTGAGGCTAATATACACCAATTTGACCTCGATGATGCCTGATTACATTACACAAAATGTCACAACCAGTGCTCCTCGATTAATTCGCTATGGCGTCTTCTCGTCTGTATCACTCTGCAGCCGCTGCACATTCTCCTTCGCGCCAGATTTCTCAAAGGGTCAAATCAGCATCACATTTTAATACACAAATTTTTTTTTTTTTATTAACACATAGGCCGTTTCCCACCAAGGCAGGGTGGCTTGACAAAGAAAAACTTTCGTCATCATTCACAGCTACAAAACTGCAACATTAACACCCCTCCTTCATTATATTATTCATATTTACACATGCTGAATTTAGGAAAATTATAAAAAAAAATGGCAGAGAGCATGTATTGTTCCTTTGTATAAAGGCAAAGGGGACAAAAGAGAGTGCAAAAATTATAGGGGAATAAGTCTGTTGAGTGTACCTGGTAAAGTGTATGGTAGAGTTATTATTGAAAGAATTAAGAGTAAGACAGAAAGCAGGATAGCAGATGAACAAGGGGGCTTTAGGAAAGGTAGGGGGTGTGTAGACCAAGTGTTTACAGTGAAACTTATAAGTGAACAGTATTTGGATAAGGGTAAAGAGGTTTTTGTGGCATTTTATGGATTTGGAAAAGGCATATGATAGGGTGGATAGGGGGGCAATGTGGCAGATGTTGCAGGTGTATGGAATAGGAGGTAGGTTACTGAAAGCAGTGAAGAGTTTTTATGAGGATAGTGAGGCTCAGGTTAGAGTGTGTAGGAGGGAGGGGGACTATTTCCCAGTAAAGGTGGGCCTTAGACAAGGATGTGTGATGTCACCGTGGTTGTTCAATATATTTATAGATAGGGTTGTAAGAGAAGTGAATGAGAGGGTCTTGGCAAGAGGTGTGGGGTTAAAAGATAAAGAATCAAATACAAAGTGGGAGTTGTCACAGTTGCTTTTTGCTGATGACACTGTGCTTTTGGGAGATTCTGAAGAGAAGTTGCAGAGGTTGGTGGATGAATTTGGTAGGGTGTGTAAAAGAAGAAAATTGAAAGTGAATATAGGAAAGAGTAAGGTGATGAGGATAACAAAAAGATTAGGGGATGAAAGATTGGATATCAGATTGGAGGGAGAGAGTATGGAGGAGGTGAATGTATTCAGATATTTGGGAGTGGACATGTCAGCAGATGGGTCTATGAAGGATGAGGTGAATCATAGAATTGATGAGGGGAAAAGGGTGAGTGGAGCACTTCGGAGTCTGTGAAGACAAAGAACTTTGTCCATGGAAGTAAAGAGGGGAATGTATGAGAGTATAGTTATACCAACACTCTTATATGGGTGTGAAGCATGGGTGATGAATGTTGCAATGAGGAGAAGGATGGAGGCAGTGGAGATGTCATGTCTGAGGTCAGTGTGTGGTGTGAATATAATGCAGAGAATTCGGAGTTTGGAAATTAGGAGGAGGTGCGGGATTACCAAAACTATTATCCAGAGAGCTGAGGATGGGTTGTTGAGGGGGTTCGGACATGTAGAGAGAATGGAACGAGACAGTGGAGGGAAGGCGGGGTAGGGGTCGGCCTAGGAAAGGTTGGAGGGAGGGGGTAAAGGAGGTTTTGTGTGCGAGGGGCTTGGACTTCCAGCAAGCATGTGTGAGCGTATTTGATAGGAGTGAATGGAGACAAATGGTTTTTAATACTTGACGTGCTGTTGGAGTGTGAGCAAAGTAACATTTATGTAGGGATTCAGGGAAACCGGCAGGCCGGACTTGAGTCCTGGAGATGGAAATATGTCACTCTGTCTGACTTTTTTGGGTTATCCTAGGTTCTCTACACATATGCTGCTATGTATGATAATGTATGTAAATGTATTTGTGTACACCTGAATAAACTTACTTACTTACTTGCACTCTGAAGGAGGGGTGTTAATGTTGCAGTTTTATAACTGTAGTGTAAAGCACCCCTCTGGCAAGACAGTGATGGAGTGAATGATGATGAAAGTTTTTCTTTTTCGGGCCACCCTGCCTTGGTGGGAATCGGCCGATGTGTTAATAATTAATAATAAAAAAATATATCCTTCCGCAAGGGATGTTTCGTGATGCTGATGAGAATCTTTTGATCTAAGGAACTGGGCTTGTCTTTCTCTTCCTTGGATCAAACCTGATTGCCTTCCATTCTCCAAGCACTGTATGACTCCATTGGGTTCAGCTCTTCCCTGTAAATATGATGATAATGACTAATGCATAGCAGGTGGGAAAGACTTGGAATTTATTAGGATATTATTGTGGTTCATTTCAATGTTTAAGCAACAAATCAGGTTTCTTGAATATGAAGTAACAGTGTACAAGCTATAACAACTCATTGAAAATGCTATGCAATAAAACATTAGCAAAACTTAACAAAAATTAATGTAAGATTTCAAATCTTTCCCACCGGCTATAAGTTATAGATCTTGAAGCTTAATCATAATTCAAATCTTTCCCACTGGCTATAAATTATAGTTCTTCAAGCTTAATTATAATTCATATATTTCCCACCTGTTATGAATTATACTTCTACAAGCTTAATCATATTTTTACTTACAATAATAATGTAATACCTTTCATGCAGGTGGTTCTCCAGTTTGAGTGCATAATTTTTGCCAAAGCCCTTCATTCATTTCTGCCTGCTTAAAATATTGCAGAAATTTAATATTTGTTTTTCTGAGTTAAGTTAGGTAAGAAACTTTTTTTTGGGTTTTATACACATTTTTAAACTTTTACAATAGTTTTATGCAAGAAATTGTGCATCTTATTATTGATGGTTCAGTATAGCATAATACCAGCAAGTTGATGAATAAGATACTTGCAACACTTGGATATTTTTACTGCCAATATGTTTTGCTGACACAGCATGCTTCTTCAGACAAATGCAGGCAAATGTAAAACTGAGAAAAAGTACAGAAGTAATTTTGAGGTGATCATTCCCTCTTTGTCTTTGTAGTAAGTGGTCAGTCCCTCAAGCCTAAAGCAGAGGCATGCAGCCACTTCTTATATATGAGCAGAAGTGAAGAAGAGTGGCTATATGTGATATCACTACTTAGTATAATCCAGTAAGGTAAGTAGGTCATGCTAAACAGAGACTGTATGCCTCTGCTTTAGGCTTGAGGGACTGACCATTTCCTACTATGGCTGAGGGAATGATCACCTCAAAATATATTCTACTGTCACCAGTTTTGTATTTACCTATATCTGACTGAAGAGCCTGCTTTATAGGCACAATATTCAGCATATACTATTGCTGAAGTTTAGAATTTTATTTATATTGTAATACAGTAAAATTAATAGTTTCTAAGTATGAAGTATTAACAGGTTGCACATCTTGGATAAACCTTTAATTTAATGAACTTTGAAAACATGGTACAATATTCATTAATATTACCATCACGGCAGAACAATCTCACATCTGTCCACCACAGTGAACAGTACTGGTCACCTACTTCCCCTTTTAGTTCAATATATTGAGAATCTATCATATTCACAGGATTTACATAATACATATTAAGTTCTATATTAACAGTATACTGTACATAACTTTTGTTTTTAGGTATTTCATTGTGGAGGTGATGCCAAAAAATCAAACTCGCTTTCAACGTGAAGAGCTTCAGAGGCAATAGTTGAAGCAGTAAAGAGACTTCATGGAGATTTTGGTGTTGCTGCAACTACTCCAGGTTTTCATGGTAATTTGGCTTTGCAACTCACAGCATTACTTTGCAGTATGAAAGTGGTGTTAAGCAATCATAGTACATACTGTATTAGTGTTTTTCTGGAGTGATGAATAATAAGAATTTATTCTAACTGCCTACTTTTTCCTCCTGTCACCAGCAGCATTTTTCTGTGTTGCCAAGAAAGATACAGCACCAGGCATGAGCTGGATGCCTTAATCTAATTTTAATGACAGTATTGCTTAACATACTCACCAATTTGTTTGTGGGGGACACCAAGATTTGGCTCCTGGTTATGCCTCCTAGACTACTTTGATTGGCATCACTGACTTTGGCTGCTTGGACCTTATACCTATTCTAGAAACTGTGTATTGAGTTTTCATCCACCACTGCCTTATCCATATTAGTCCACTTTCCAACCACCCTAAGAATAAAAAAAAATGTGGTACTTCCTTACATCTCTATGGTTTATCTGCATTTTCAGCTTCCACCTGTTTTCCCTTGATCCTGGTCCTCTAAATTCAAAGTCTCTTCCTACCTGCCCTATCAATTTCTCTTCACTTGTCATTCTCTCCTATGTTCAGTTCCTTCAACCTCTCCTTATAGTTCATTCCTCTGAGTTTTGGTACTAGGGCCACATACTTTATGATTTGTCTAACATGGATCTGAAGGATTCTTTCATTCTAGTTCCTAAATGCTATTCTGAGGGTTACTAATCTTGCATATGCTGCTAGTCATTGTATGGTTTGTATGCAATTCTGGCAATATGCTGAGTTACACTCACCCCGGGTTCTTTTCATTCTTGGATATTTGCAGCTTCTCTCCACCCATGCTGTACTCAGTGTCTCGTCTGCATGACCTTGCATTTGTTTTGGTTAAACTTGAGGTGCTACTCGTTTGACCACATCTGCAGTCTGTTGAGGTCGGTCTCTGGTATTATCCTTTCCAGACAGCATTATTCAAATTCTATTTCTAAAGTTGTTCAGTTTCAGTAATAACATTTGTACAACATTTTCAGTTCCCTTTGTTAACTTCATACATCTTTGTCTGTACAGTACACGTACTTTGTGCAATTTGCCTGTTTGGCACTTTGGTTTTACTGATATTCAGGGGAAACCAGTTAGTTGGATTTTGATTCCAGGAGGTGGGAAGTACAGTGCCTGCACTCTGAAGGAGGGGTTGGGATGTTGCAGTTCGGAGGGTTGTCTGAACTGTAATGTCAGTGCGCTTTTGACAAGGCAGCGATTGAGTGAGTGATAGTGAAAGTGTCTTCTTCTTTGTTGGATCACTCTACCTTGGTGGGAGACAGCTGGAATATAATAATAATAATAATAATAGCTTATTTAGACATGATACATAGTTGTACAAGGAATTATAGCAGTGGGGTGTACATGCCAAAAGCCCCTTGTATGCAGAGCATTATGGAGAAACTTAAAATTAACTTAAGATTAATTAGGCTATAACATTAAATGGTAAAAAACTACAGTAAATAATTTACAGTATGAGGTACAATTGAATATTTAAACAATGAAATTTGAACATTACAATTTTGAAGCATTACAGTTTTATAATAGAACAAAATAATCAATTTACTATATGTAGTATTACAATTTATCAAATCAAATCTATGATTTGTAGTGCAATATCAGTTCATATGGTCATTAGACGAGTTACAATGAGTATGTACAAGAGAGTGTTAAAAACAATTTTTTTTTTTAATTTTGTTATGCATTTCTAACGATTAGTAATATTTTACAGTTTCCTTTCAATCTACAATTTACAGTAAAATACTGCAACATCAAAACACGCATAGCATTTATTAGTGTAGGTCGTGGTCCACATCAGCTAGTGGCCTCGGCTCTGCCCCTCATCACCAAGATAGGAGGGCAGGCAGCTACAGTTTGCACTATACACCTGGCAGCTTCAATGAGGCATGCCTTTTTGTTTGTGAAGGTTAGTTGGATGCAAGTGGCTTGTGTGATAAATATTTACTACCATTGTTTTCGTAAAATTGAAATAAGCATTTCATTATACAGTACATAGTACAGTGGTTCCCCGAGTAACGAAAAAACTTCATCCCAGAAGCCTGTTCAAGTGCCATTACCGAACGAATTTACTCCCTAAGGAATAATGTCACGTAGGTTAGTCTATTTCAGGCCCCCAAAAATACACTTCCACAAGCACTTACAATATTATACTTACATAATTGTACGATTTCCGGGGTGTTCGTTACTCGGGGGACCACTGTATACGTATTAATATAATTATTATAATCAAATAGAAGCGCTAAACCACAGGGGTTATAATACGTATTAATAAAATATACAGTCATACACTTTGTGCATGATACAGTGCTTTAGTATTTGTAGAAATTTTTATTTTGCAAATTCTGTGCATCAGTAAACACAAGGATGTTTCACTTCTAAATATTTTGGATTTAGCTGAGGCTAAGTATACAGTAATGATAAACCAATCTTTGTAGTGCTGGTACAGCACTTATTGAAATTTAGAATGCTGAGTAATTAATGTTGAAAGGAAAATGAGGTACATTTCAATACATTTTTTATATGTTAAGTTTAATATTTGGTTCTTGAATGATTTAGTGAATTCTTTAAATTTTCTGCTTTTATAGTACAGCTTCTCCTCACTTAACGACGGAGTTCTATTCCCAAGACCACGTTGGTAAACGAATTCATCGCTAAATGAGTAGCATACTATAATGGTAGTGGGTTTGTGTCAACCATCGTTGATATTGTTAAATAACAAAAAAGGCACAATACTGTGACTGGAACAATACACATACAACCCGCACATATAAAAAAGAGAGGAGCTTACGACGACATTTCGGTCGTAAGCTCCTCTCTCTTTTTATATGTTCGGGTTGTGTGTGTTTTGATATTGTTCTAATGTCACCTTTGCACCATTTATAACATTTCTGATATATTTTTAAATGTTTATACAGTAGTGTACTGTATATTGTAATAAACAGAATAGGGGAAATCAGCTCTAATATACATTATTTATTAATGCATACTGGTCAGAGAGCCCATCGTAAGTTCGAGTCGTCGGTAAACGAGTACGTCGCTAAGTGAGGAGAGGCTGTATATGTGAAATAATCACACACCCCTGTGCATAAAGAATACAATTTATTTGCAAAAATGTTTTTCATTTTAAGAGGAATGAAATTTAAAGTTGTATACTATTGGAAGTTACAGAGTATCGAAGTATGAGCAGTTCCTGTATTTAAATTTGTATAAATGTCATGTGTCTTAGGTATTTAACCCTTTCATTGTCCGTGCCGTAGTACTGTGTCATGAGCTCGGCTCACTCAGATAAGCTGTGAGCGGTAAATTTGGGCCTAGATATGAGAGAATGGGTCTATGCACTAAGGGTGCACCATTAAAAAAAAACATCCTGCAGCACGCAGTGCATAATGAGAAAATACTGCAAGTGTTTTTAGTTTAAAACAGTGAATTTGTGGTGTATTTTTGAACAGCTTTTATGGTTGTATTTTTGGTTTCTTGGTCTCATTTGATAGAATGGAAGATACACACGTATTACAGAAATAGAGATGATTTTGATTGGTTTGAAAACAGAAAATAGCCTGAAATTAAGCTCAAAGTAGTGGAAATGTTAGATTTTGCCAATATTCAAGAGTAAACAAATCATGTCACTCGTCCAATACACGTCCAACTGGTGGGTCTAATATGTGTTCATGAATGTGCTGATATTATTTATACAATTATTACAATATTGCATGACAGTAAATCTTCTATCTCTTTGTGTGAATAAAAAATCAAAATGGAATTCATATGTAAAATCTGGAAATGTAACTAATAAACAGAGGAAATGTTATTTTAGTGCCAGAAATGCCTGCATTGTTTATTCTAGACCCTGTTTTGAAATTTGTGTGAAATTGGCCAAATTACCAATTTCTGATCACTTTATTGGGTAGTTGAAATACAGTGGTATACCTTGACTTACGAGTTTAATTTGTTCCATGATCCAGCTCGTAACTCAATTTGCTTGAATATCAAATCAATTTTCCTCGTTGAAATTAATTGAAATGCCATTAATCCGTTCCAGCCCCCCCCCCCAAAAAAAAAAAAATTGTTACAGTTTTTTAAATAAGAAAAATGTATTTATAAATAAGAAATGATTTTTGCCTTTTTTGCTAGGTCCCAGCAATGTTTTAGAAATTCTGGAGTATATATGAAACTCCTTGAAGGATGGTGTAAGATGAGTGTCACTTCACTTCTGACAGTGCAGCAGTGGTGACATTTGATGATCGTGCACTGCCTTGGCTTTATTTTTCACTGTTACACATAAACATGTCTGTCTATCTGTTTGTTTTTATCTGTCTATTTGTCTGACTGTCTGTCTAGCTCTGTCTCTGCTTATCTGTCTTTCTGTCTGCCTGTGTTTCTGTTTCTCTACTTGTCTCTGTCTCAGAGAGAGCCGCTCATGAACCAACAGGTATTACACATGATGCAGAGTCGTCACCTCTGATTCCTGAACAAGTGAAAATGTGTATTAGTACTTGTCAGTCATGCTCATTATGCCTTATATCTACAAGCATAGTATAGCACTTTGTCCAGATTTTTTGGGTTATCCTAGGTAATTTACACTATGTATAACTATTTATGTGTACCTTTGAGATAGAGACAGAGACAGAGATAGATACAGACAGACAGAAGTAGATAGAGACAGCCAAAGCAAATCAGTCGGCCAGCCAGTTGGCCACCCAACCAGCTGAATTGTTTCTCTTTACTTCGGACATACGTTATAGAACATTCTGGCAGGATGACACTACCAGTGGTATCAAAATTGAAAGGATGTTACACATTGGTTATTATCGAGGTTTTTGATATTTCCTCGGTATCTCCTGTGAGTGGGGGGGTATCTGAAGCTCGCTCATAACTCAGATTTTGGCTTGCAACTCAAAGCAAAAAATCAACCAAGTGACGGCTCGTAACTCGGAAAACTCGTAAGTCAAGGTACCACTGTAGTTGATTGGGCATTATTATTATTATAATCAAATAGAAGCGCTAAACCAAGTTGATTGGGCAGTTTCTTGTGCTCAATTGATAAAATGGAAGACATACTAGTGAAATAGCTAGTATGTCTGGAACAATATAATTGGCCTAAAATAGGACTCATAGTGGGCAAAATTGCTGATGCGTAAATATTTTGTCAGTTTTCCATAAAATTTTGTACTTTTTGTTTTATTACTTTCAGAAAAAGATTATTTACCATTTCATAAGAAAAATAACAAATATTTTTTTTTAAATTCTTGGACGCTGTGGACAAGTTTCAGTTCGGGAGTCTGGACAATGAAAGGGTTAAGCCGAGAGATTTTGAAAATTTGAGCACTTGTATTTGTTTTGTATTTTACAGGAATGTCTACAAAAGTAATTATGACATTTTGTGGAATGCTTGTAGTATACTCTGTGTAGCAATCTAAATCGAGTTTTTTTTTTTTTTGGACGTGCATTAAATATACGTACCAGTATAGTATATAATTATTTATAGTTACGGCCTGTAATAAAAGTCATAGTTATACAGTGGTACCCCGAGTTACGAACTTAATTCATTCCAGAAGGCTGTTAGAGTGCCGATACCGAATGAATTTGCTCCCATAAGGAATAATGAAAATTAGATTAATCCGTTTCAGACCTCCAAAAATACACTTACAAAAACACTTACAAAAATACACTTACATAATTGTTCAAGTTGGGAGCTGCTCGTAACTCAAGGTACAGTGGACCCCCGACTTTCGAACATTCTTCATTCCAGAATGCTGTTCAAGTGCTGTTACCAAACGAATTTATTCCCATAAGGAATGATGTAAATTAGATTAGTCCGTTTCAGACCCCCAAAAATACACTTATAAAAGCACTTACAATAATAAACTTACATAAAAGGGCGAGTTTGTAGTTTTCGAATAGCGAGGGTCCACTGTACCACTGTACGTATTATGAATTAATCACAAGGACTTATTTTTTCAAGATATATTGTACAGTAAATAAACCATATACAACATTACTTCATCTTACATTGTACAGTACTTATATGTTGAGCTGATAAAATGTGTCTATAGCATTATAGTACAGTATCTTATGCAATGGTTCATTGTTTTAATTCATTTAGATAGGATGGTAGAGACTCAGATGTGTAACCCTAGATAAAAAGTAAATGGATAACTTTTTAGAAAAAGAAAACAATAAATATACATTATGCCATATTATTCATTACAGAGATACCATGAAGAAAAAATAAAGAAACTAGAAGAAAGCCTGACTTCTGCTGAGATGAACCACTGGAAGCAAGAAAAGCATCGAATACTAAGTCGCAGATGATATATATATACAACAGTATTTTCCACTGAAAACTTGCTGTCATCTTTCAAAGCAGTTAATGTGAAATTATGAAAATGAAGAGAAGTAATGGTGGCTAACTTTAGTGATGCACTAGTCAGTATCACTTCCTCTTAAATTCATCAGAAGTAATCAGAGTTATTGCAGTACATGGCTTAAACATTTAACTGTTTACATTTAAAACTGTAATGTTATTAGAAACATAATTAGCTTATGACGTGACAATTTTTTCCATTTGTTAAATTGTCTTTGGAGATTCAGTAAAGTTTTTGATGTACACTCTTAATATTGTACACACCTTAAACAGAACCGTGTTAAAGATATCCTAAATAGTTTTTGTAATATATTTTCAATTTTTTTATTTTTTTAACACGTCGACCATTTCTCACTGAGGCAGGGTGACCCAAAAAAAAAGAAAACCCCAAAAATATAGTTATAAAAAAAAAATTCTAAAAAAAACAAATTCTATGTCCTAATAAAAGAACCTGTAACAAGGATTGTTTTAAAGTCATATTAATTTATAAATCTATTGACTGATATGTTTACAATGTAATGCATTCAGTAGCACATAATTTGTAGTATCATACATGTGATATGATTGGGTCTGTTATGATTCCAAAAAAATTAAGAAATTTTATTTAGAATTTATCAGCTACCACCACATAAATTTTATGGCAATACTGAAGAATTTTTTTTATGCAAAGCACTTGATTCTTAATTCTATGGAACAGTGAAGGACCAAATTTAGCAAGGAATGAATGCATCTTGGTTTATTAAAGGCAAAAAATATTAATATATGTGTGAAGGAATCATCATGTGATAGTATCCCCTTTTCCATTCAGAACAAGGGTTTAGTGCTTTCTTGGTGAATGTTAAATTAAGAATACTAAGTAATAGTAGGGAAATATGGGCATGGCAAACACTAAATTTCAGGCTGCTGATTTTAAGGAATACAGGCGATAGAAAAGATGATTATTCATGCAAAGCGATAAACCTGTAAGTCACTCAGTGCTACACAACAAGTGAGGGGTGAGGGTAGAGGGGTGAGGTGGTAGTACTATTAAGGGAAGTAAATTAGTAGAAGGGATGGTGGGGAAAGTCACAGTTTATGTAACAAAGTGATGTCAATTAAAAATTAATAGCAAATCTGCATTAAAGATGGGACCACCAGAGAAAAAGAGCAAAGTAAGTATGTCAGATTGATAAAGTTGGCATTTCTGATGAACAAAACAATATGAAAGGTTGGTTTGTTAAAATACCCTGACAATGCTCCCCAGGTGTGGGTAAAGAGAAATGCTCTGACAGTGTTTGGTTGTTTTCTGAATCATCGGACTTGGTCCTTTAACATTTGTCCTGTATAGGAAAGAGCATCTACATTAGGACCTCTGTTTTCATTGTTCCCAAGACATGAGCTTCCCATGCCAATTTATTGTGTTCATTCTCTTGTCATTTAGTCTCCAACTTTCCTTGGATTTACAGTGTTTTGTGAGACTTTAATTAATACGTTAATAAAGGGCAATTAACAATGGCTTCTAAACCAAGTGGGGAGTGCCAAGAGAAAATGTGTGGTTCTCAGTGTCGAGCAGAAATTTGAACTAATACATAAGGTATGTCAGGAATATGGTGTTAAGACAGTGCCTGATGTCTACAAGAGCATAATCAGTAAGTCTGTTCTTGCTTCTAAGTTTAGTGGTGATGCTACCCATAAAGGTTTATCAGCTGGTCCTAGAAAGCATACAAAAATGGCCCATAATGAAAAGCTTAAAAAAGCAGTAAATAAATGGCACAAATGGTGTTAATGTTCATGGTGTTGATCTTCAATCTGCTTCTCATAGGCCAGCAAAGCATATGAAAGAGGAGCATAGCTATGTATGTCTTCTCAGCTACTATATATCACTGCAGTTTACCTCTCTCCACCACAAAAAAGGTAAGTAAAATTACTGTTAATTATATACTTTAAAATTACTGTACTGTACTGTAGTACCTCTTTAAGGGGGGCTCCTTGTCGTGGTAAAGAGGCTATCGGTCTGAGGAATTGGACCTCTTGGTCTTCTTCCTCAGACCGAACCTAATTACCCCCCAATCCCCCCTCCCTTTTCCCATCCTCCCTTTTCCCATCCTCCCTTTTCCCTTTCCTCCTCCTCCTCCTCCCTCCCTTATTTCCTTCCCAGTTTTACCCTGGGAGCTTCTCTCCCCAGGCATTCTAGTTCCTAGGTAGGGGGAAGGGTATCGTGGTCCATCCCTTTCCGTTGAGGTCCTTGGCGGTGGTGTAGTTTGCCGTGGAATCTGGATCGCCTGGGGATGTCCCGATCCCTCTCCGGTCACCCGGGGGGTGGCCTTGGGTATCTTTCGGGCGACGGGTGTATCTCTGGAGGCCACCTTCGGATTCCGGGGTGGTGGCCGAAGGCGGTATGCTTTGTGGCGGATATCCGGCCGCCCTCTCTTTGTCCGCCGAGATGGCTCGGTGGATGTGAGGTTGCTATCCCGGATTGCTGGTTTACTGGCATGAAGGGTAGGGTATGGCACGGGTTCCATGCTGCATCTGCACCACTTGCGGTGTTGAGGTCCTCTTGGGCACGGAGGGGGATTTACGCTCCTTTCATT